>OY796887.1:12917805-13086654 GCA_963680785.1 Diplosoma virens | reverse complement strand
TGTACGGCAGAGAATTTCCAAATAAGTTTCGAAATGTCTATTGCAAATATGTAAGACTGTTTCCCCACATATGGAATTTCAACTGTAATGGTTTCTTTTTCTTTTTTTATTAGTAGGTTGCGTCTGATTTAAATTTATTTGTCTATTATTCATAAATTGGTAAAAAACTTTATCGAAAAAATAATTTGGATGTCCATTATTACAGAACATTGATCTTAATTTTTCTACTTCATTTTTGAATAGATGGCAGTCGGAACAAATATTTCTGGCACGATTTAGCATACAACTAATTAAGTTTGATTTCCACTTTAACGGGCAAATTGCTTTGAAATTCAGAAAAACACCAGTATGAGTCGGTTTTCTCCAAATCCACGATTGTAAATTATTATTGCGTATTTTAAGTTCCATGTCTAAAAAAGGGAGAGTATTAGTAGACTTTTCCATTGTAAATTGCAAGTTTTTATGTTGTGAATTTAATAAGACAGTATGGAATTTTTAGATAGATTAAATTCACAACATAAAAACTTGCAATTTACAATGGAAAAGTCTACTAATACTCTCCCTTTTTTAGACATGGAACTTAAAATACGCAATAATAATTTACAATCGTGGATTTGGAGAAAACCGACTCATACTGGTGTTTTTCTGAATTTCAAAGCAATTTGCCCGTTAAAGTGGAAATCAAACTTAATTAGTTGTATGCTAAATCGTGCCAGAAATATTTGTTCCGACTGCCATCTATTCAAAAATGAAGTAGAAAAATTAAGATCAATGTTCTGTAATAATGGACATCCAAATTATTTTTTCGATAAAGTTTTTTACCAATTTATGAATAATAGACAAATAAATTTAAATCAGACGCAACCTACTAATAAAAAAAGAAAAAGAAACCATTACAGTTGAAATTCCATATGTGGGGAAACAGTCTCACATATTTGCAATAGACATTTTGAAACTTATTTGGAAATTCTCTGCCGTACACTTAACACCTATATATAAAACTTGCAAAGTTGGAAACTATTTCAATTTAAAATCTAACACACCTGCGCTTTTGTTATCAAATGTTGTTTATCGCTTTTCATTCTCGTGTGATGCGGGTCTGACTTACATTGGTAAGTCAACACGTCATGTAGTAACAAGAGCAAAGGAACACTTAAATTTAGGCTCTTCGGTCAAAAGCAAAATAAAAGATCGTATTATTGAATGCAATTTGTGTAATAAAAAAGATATGGATAGCTTAATACTTCGTTTTAGTGTTATAAAAAAATGTTCCTTAGATTACGACTGTAAAATTCACGAAGCGTTACTCATTAAAAAACATCAACCTAAACTAAATAAACAACTGTATGAAAATGGCTCCTCTTTCTTGCTACAACTCTTCTAGTTTAGTCATGTGATTTGCATTATTTTTTCTCTTTTTTCTCCTTTTTTTTCTTCTTTTATCCTCTGTGAATTCTGACGTTGTTTTGTGTAATTGTCTTTGCCTTTAAATTGAATTAGTAATAACAATGACAGCATAAACTTGAGAAAATTATTGTTTTTTATAATTTTTATATATTTTATTGATTGTAATTGTCGTTTATGGTTAAAAGATTTTTAGACGATTTTAAACAATTTTAGATGCTATGATAAGGACTGATGATAATCGAAAACGTTCAGCTTTTTAATTAAAAAATTTTACAAACTAAATAAAATGTAAGATTTTGCTTGCTATAATTTTTAAATGGATTTTAAAAATTACCTCTCTTCCTAAATTTACAAATTATTTTGTAACTTACAGCAATAAATTGGATAAAAAACACTGTGGATGTAAAATCATGCTTATGAAGCATACACACAAGATGTAAGCAGTTTTTCATCTTTTTAAACCTTCTCCACCAACTGTATTGATGTAGGCTATATGTATGAACAAAGTAATTGGGCAATAGCATATTTTAACTACTTCCTCTCAACCGATCAAAAAGAAGAAGTTTTATTTTATGCAACACTAAATATGTGATTTAAGTACGCAAAAATATTTTCTTAACAAGAGTACTCTTAATGTCCATTTTTTTTGCAAAAAAATTCTCACTTATTTTCAATAAACGAAAAATAACGACAACACACAAAATAAGCATATTAGATCTGTGGAGTCTGTTTAAAACATCCGACTGTCGACCACACGCCGTTCGAAAATCGGTATCTATAATGCATAGCCCTCCTATCCGTCTTTGTAAAGGTGTTCCTACAGGTTCATTTCTTGAACCTGTTTTTTTTCTCTTTTCATATATGATCTCCCTGTCTCTTTTCCCATAACCGTTCAAGCGTCTCTCTCTGTTGATGATATCGCCATTTGGCCTCCTAAACATAGAGCGTGCAACTGCGGCCATTTAGACATCCCCCAACAAACTAATGGAATGGTTCTCTAACTGGCATTTACCCCTTAATCCCCTCAAATGTGATTCATCTTTTTTCAGCCGAGACCTGTTGAACTAGGTAACCCAAATACCTGAATTGAAGTAAAGCTGTGTTTAATTTTTTTATCCGGCTCAAGAAATAGTTTGCTGTGAGACTGAAGTTCTTAATATAATTAGCTCCGGCTAAGTTCGAATTGATTCCTTAGAAAACTTCTCTCCGCAGATAGACAGAATCCACTATCTTTAACTATAAAAAATATATTTAAAAAATTTACAAAACTTAATCGTTCCACAAATACTAGCTTTCCAAGCTGTACCAAACTTCAAAACAATTTCAGCAAGCAACTGTGAATAATTGCTTCAAAACTTTGTGCTAGCAAGCTATAAAAATGAATTAGTGCCCCATTGGCTAACTAATCTTAATATTTTGTCCGCTACACACACTAAACAATTTCATCTTTCTACAGAATTAAGTGGGGTCACACAGCCATAAAAACGCGAACGACTCGACTGCAATGCAACAACGCAAATCGCCAACTGAAATCTGACGTATAATCTGCAACGAAATGAAAACAAAACGCATGCTTAAACAAGATCACGTCACGTGGCACAATTAAATTAAGGCTACACTTTACAACAGCTAATCAGAGACGCGTTAGCAAACAATTACGTAACGCCGAATAACTAAATCTTTTCAAAAGCACTTAATGAGCGTTCGAGATGAAAAAGACAAAAGAGAAAAAAGCAAAATTTTGCTTAGAATTAAAACGACTTACACACGACTACCTTCTAAAGCATGGGCCCTTAAACGTTTTAAGATGCGCCCCTTTTCATCATGCACACAAAACTCGTGCCCACCTTGATGATACCAACAAAACTCAAGCCCTATCATATTAAAAAATCTAACAGCATTAAACAGAACAGCAATAGCTGAACTATGTAATCAACAAAGTTCTTTATGATGATTGCCACGCATTGCGCCTTTTCTCCAACGCGTTAATTTCAGTCGTTTCTGTTATTTCACATTCCGTTCACACTTTGGTTTTGTCAGTTGTTATTTTGTCGAATAGTTGAAGGTCGTTTTTCAGGTCGTTCATTTAAATTAATTCCTTTATTGGTTTTTTTGTTTTAGAGTTTAAGTGTATTTAATTTTTGGTTTAAACTTTTATTAAAGTCTTGTAAAATGTTGTTACTTCAATAGCTAAATTTTGTTAATAAATAGGATGCAACTGTTTTGAGAAACCAGAAGTTTAATTTGTGACTTTGTACCAGATGACGCGATGTTGTGATTATCAGTGGTGTTGATTGGCTTTGCAATCAAGTTTGACCCTGTGTTTGGTTTTTATATCTAGGAAGAAAGGTTATTTTTGCTCATGTAAGTTGATGAAATCGGAAAGAATGTAGGTATAGCTACAGCACCTACACTCTTGTATATGTTCACATAGTTTTCCCAGAAATCAGTCAGTTGCATAGCTTCAAAATTTTTTTTGCAGTAGGTTATATTTCATTTTCAAAAACTTTTTCTGCAAATCTTCGGAAAGAATATTGTTGTTCAAACAAAACAGATTCCTTGTTATCTTTAATTTTGGAAGTTTAATGTTGCTCAAATCTGGGAAATACCGTTCAAATTCTTGTTTTAAAAGTCGCAAGTAACCCTCCAACTCGACTTTAAACTCGCCCGAATTCAATTTGGTTTTTCTCAAGGGCAATATCTAGTTTAAAAAAGGAAGCTGCATTTCCTTTTTGAATTCGACGATGCCCAGGTCCAGTTTTGCCGCAAAAGCGTTGATAGCATCACAATCATTGATATGGTCAATATTCTTGCCCTGAAAAATCCCACTTAAAACATTTAACGCTTTGAAAATATCCACAAAGTTTGCCTACGTCAGATGAAACTCTTTTGATTCGATAAACAAAGAAGATCTTGTTTATAGTGCAACGATAATGTGCTTATACAAACAATAGTGCAATTGTGTGCCACTGCAATAGTTGGTACATAGGACGTATATCCCAAAGGTTGCAGGCAGGGCATGCTAATGAATGGAATAGAAATTTTTCATATTCCATACCCTTCAAAATCTTCCATTCCATTCCATACTTAAAAATCTTTCATTCCATTCCATACTAAAAATCTTCTATTCCATATTCCATACCTTTTTCAAACTTTGTATTATATTTAAAAAATTCTAAACTTCATACCATGTAAATTTTAGTAAGTGTTTTTATAAGTTTAACTCAGGTGTAGGCAAGCTTTTTAGCTCAAGGGTCACATTGAGAAGTTGATTTTGTTTGATGGCTGTCCGATATTGTTCTCTAAAAAATGTCTTTAGTACTTTGAATTTGTCTTGATTTTTTTGATTTTTATACCCAAAAAGTGAATCTCTCTTGAAATTTTTAATATTTGTCTTTAAAAAGCAGTGATCTCAAAAAAATTTTTACTTTAAATTTGTCCTGATTTTCTTGATTTTTATACCCAAAAAGTAATGAATCTGTCTTGGAATTTTTGATTTTCGTCTATAAAAAGCAGGGTTGCAAACTTGAATTTGAACTCGAAGAATTCGGTTTTTTTGCAAAACTCTAACTTGAACTAAAACTTAAAAAATAAAAATTGCTGAAGTCGCATTTGAACTCAAACTCAAAAAACGTATACCGAATTTATTCGAGTATAACGCACAACATTTTGTACCAAAAACGACAACGAAAAGCTCGGTGCGCGTTATACAAAAGTGTACATTATACTCGAATAAAAATACGGCGTATTTATTCGAGTATAACGCGCAACATTTTGAAACGCCCAAAAACGTCAACAAAAAGCTCGGTGTGCGTTATACACGAGTGCGCGTTGTACCCAAATAAATACGGGTAATTAAATTTGAATTCAATAATTGAAAAGTTTTGAAAAAAAACAGTATTTTGGATTTCACTTTGGTATTAAATTGTTAAATTTCAAATGCAACTGTATTTGAATTAGGCAATAATTTTGCAAAGTCAGAATTTTCGGGCAGCAACAGGAAAATATTGGGGCAACAAAAATTTTTTTGGGGTCAGAAAACCAAATACTTTTGCAGGACAAAACTTCAGTACAGTACAGCGGAATATGCGCATCAGTTTAATGTCGCAATGTACACACTAATCTTATTGACAGTGTTCTTAGTGATTGTAACTGGATGCCTGCATCTCACTCTAACGGTCAACCTTCCCATTCTTGCTGTATCCAACCAGCTAAACTTCATCGTCTGGGAGTCACTCTTCTCTTGGCCGACCGAAGCATTTTAGACCTCAAGCACCTCTTGCTTAATCATTTGGTCAGGCCATTATATGAGCGGCAAGAGAGATTAAAATCCAGAAGCCTATTTGTACCTTCCGTATGGAAACTATAAGATAGTGCATCTAAACTAGATATCTGTGTTGGTCAGTTACATGAAACATATAGTACTTGAATAGCAAACCCTAAACTTTATGGTTTTATCCCAAGAGTTGCTTCCAGGCTCCTTGGTCTGGGCCTGCTTAGGTAAGACTCAACCGATTGTCAACTGGCATTGGGCGTTTTTGATCCTCCTTGTATAAATAGGGTTTTGCTTCCTCTTGTAATTGCAAGTGTGGTACTCATAAACAAACTCCATACCACATCATTTCTGCATGCTCTACACACTGGTCATCAAAAGGACGTCGTGGTCTGTCAATCCTAGATACCAGACGCTGACTCAAAAACATTACTGCCATCATCGGATGAAAGAAGAACAAGTGGATTATCCAAAACAATGACAACGATGACAAATGCGTGATATGCTATGAAAACCACAGCTATCATGCAATGAGACCGAGCCGTTTCAGCGTCATCTCAGGCAAAAAAAGCCTGGCCATAGAGATAAACCTTTAGCTTTCAAAACAAGAAAGACGGTCTGAAAACATTTGAAAGTGAGTGTTTTTGGTAATCTTCGTCTGCAGAAATTAGTACAAGCGTCATTTGAAATTTTTCACATAATTGCTGTAAAGAAGAAATCTCACAACATTAATTAGTAAAACATTAATTTAACCGTGCACGTTAAAAGCAGCTGGTTTTGTGTTGTAAAAAACATACAGCAAGAAGATAGCAAACATTTCACTCTCGGATTTTATGATCAAAACACCCATTGATAAGCTTGCAAAAGAAATCGAGTGTCAAATTTTCAAAAAGTTACCAACTTTTTTTCCATTCAATGTGATAAAACAACTGATATTTCCCAATTTTCGCAGTTGTTGGTCTACGTTCGTTTCAATTGAAAAGGATATGTTGTTTTGCAGACCCCTAGAGAACACATGTGGAGCATATGATGTATTTAAAGTGGTTTTAACGTTTGTTGCAACAATAGTATATCTTTGAAAAGAATTGTGAGTATCTGCACTGATGGTCATCTGACAATGTTTGGATCTTGAAGTTAATTCATTGAAAAGATACAGGAGGAACCCCAATGCGGTTAGATCTCATTGCATGATTCACCAAAGTGCTCAGGGCTCTAGAACTTTACCTGTTGCTATGAAAAGCAGGTTTGCAACAATCATACGAGCCGCCAACTACGTTAAAAGCAAATGCTGTAATTACAAAGTTGTTTACCAAGTTCTTTTTATTTTTTTAATTTAGCACACTGGCATGAAATAAAAGATGAACTTAATCTGTTTTTGTTGTTATTATCAAGTGGACGCAAGTATTATTTTCATGACGAAAGGGAGGCGCGTCTCAAAAAGTTGAAAAATCCCTGGTTTACACTGACTTACAGCAGTGGCGTGCGGTCAGGGCCTGTAAGTCATGCTTTGCATGAAAAACGAAATTTTGCATGATGACCTTTATTTTTTTGCTTAATAAAGAACACCACGGTTTTGGGACGAAATTAAAGAAATCTGAGCCTGATCACCTTTTTTTTAGAGAACACTATGATTTTGAGACGAAAAGTCAGAAATCTGACACTAATTTCAAGTGAAGACTTTTTTTGGAGAACAATTTGCTTTTGGGACGAAAAGTCAGAAATCTGAGAGTGATTACAATTGAAGACTTTTTTTTGAAGAACACCATGATTTTGAGACAAATTTGGTGTTGTCTAAGAATCCCAGACAATATTTTGTCCTATGCATAAAATATTGCGTGCCGACTGCATGTCCAGCTTCAGAGGTCATTGCACGCCACTGACTTATTGTTAGCCCCACTTTGTTCCTTCTTTCCTTCTGTTGTGCTAGCATTAAGCAAGGACTATGGCAATAAAATGCCCGACCTTCAGATTGATAGTAGTGTGAGCTATGTTATCACTATCTGAACTTTCAATTTGTAACTTTCTATGGTTTTGATGTAAAATTTAAAAACTTCTCATCTGCTGAGTGCTGAAAAAACGTTTGTTGTAAATAATGTTGTTTTATAATTAGTCTGTAGCTAATTAATTATATCTAAAGTGATAATGAGGTGTGTCTGAAAAGTAACGAAATTGGTGTTATAAAAACTTTATTGAAAAACATTGAAATATACCAAAGTCAAATTCCTTCAAAGTACTCTCCTTCCACTTAAAAACACTTGTGCGTTCGCCTTTTCCACGATTCAAAACATTCTTGAAAGGCATTTTCTGGGATCTTTTTGAGCTCCGTCGTCGCAGCCATTTTGATGGAATCGATGTCAAAAAAATGGGTTCCCTTCAGAACAGATTTGATCTTAGGGAAGAGAAAAAAGTCAAACTTGATCAGATCGGGGGGATATGGGGGTGTTACAAAGTTGCAATGTTTCTTTTTTCAAGAAACTGACGAATACTCAGGGCTGTGTGAGCAGGAGCGTTATTGTGATAGAGCGTTCATGTGTGGGGTTCCCAAAGACTCCGCCTCTTGTTGCGCACTGATCGTACGAGGTGCCCAAGAATCTCTTTATAGACGGTTTGGTTCAGTGTTTGGCCTTGAGGTAGGAATTCGAAATGAACGATGCTTTGAATATCGAAGAACACAATGATGAGCATCACTTTTACTGTTAACTTTGGGAAGAGCCATTGGGAAGCCCACACATGGACGCTCTATTACGATAACGCTCTTGCTCACACAGCCCTGAGTATTCGTCAGTTTCTTGAAGAAAGAAACATTGCAACTTTGGAACACTCCCCATATTCCCCCGATCTGACCAAGTGTGACTTTTTTCTCTTCCCTAAGATCAAATCTGTTCTGAAGAGAACCCATTTTTCTGACATCGATTCCATCAAAATGGTTGCGACGACGGAGCTCAAAAAGATCCCAGAAAATACCTTTCAAGAATGTTTTGAATCGTGGGAAAGGCGAACGCACAAGTGTTTTCCAATGGAAGGAGATTACTTTGAAGGAATTTGACTTTGGTATATTTCAATGTTTTTCAATAAAGTTTTTATAACACCAGTCTCGTTATTTTTTGGACACACCTTGTATACACTTTAGGTATAATTATTATAAACAATTGCATCTTTTTGAGTGTACGTATAAATATCCTTTTGTTGATCATTGATGTTTCAGATCTGAGCATTAACGATATGAAGAACTAAGGAGCAAGGACCCTCACAAAATGACGACAACATTAAATCTTTGCGAAGCCAAAGCTTTGGCAGAAGCTTCGGCTTTGGCAAAATTGAGACTTTTGCACATCCCTAGAATATATCAGGTTATAAAACAGATGGCACTAAAGAGCATCATCTATAGCATTGTGCCTTGCACACGCCAAACCTGAGCTTACTGCCTGATCATGGTTTCGAGTTTTAAACTCTCATCAGGGACAGTCTGACTGTGATGATAAGAGATGAGAGTTTAAAACTTGAAACCATGGTCGGGCAGTGAGATCAAGTTCGGCGTGCGCGAGGCACAATGCCATAGATGGTGCTCTTTAGTGCCATCTGTTTTAAAACCTGATGTATTCCTAGTATCTGGTCATCGGCATGTGCGAGGCACAATGCCGTTTCTACGAATGCAATCTTGCATTTGGTAGAAGCCACAATATTTTTTTGTAATTTGTTGTGATGTTTTTATTCATGTTCAACCATTCTGAGACTATATAAACCTTTTAAATATAGAGCAGTTTATAAATACATCTTATTTTTATTATTTAAACTACTGATACTCCAATGGGGCAACCAAGAAGGTTATCTATCTCTGCATTTTCTCGTGAACAAGCCACTCAGACTTGAAATTAAAAACTGGCTCTATATTGAAGTTGCAAACTGTTTAAATGCCACTGAAATATTACTAATCTTGTTGTAACTTCCATTCTTTTTTCCTACCCTATTCATTTAAATTTACTTTTTTTTTTATCATTTGGTGCATCTGATCAAGGGCAGTTTTATTGACTGCCTTTGTATGAAAACAATATTAAAATGAGCAAGTATGGCAAATGTACGGAAGTATGGAAAATTTTTTTCATTCCATTAATAAAATCGTCTATTCCATTCCATACTTTAACAATTCTATATTCCATACCGAAATTTGCCTTCCATTCCATTTTTATTTCTGTTGTATTTTTCAACAGAGGTATTTAAAATTCCCTTACTCAGTAAACCAACAAGTGACTCTTTTGTAAACGAATACACGAGTAAATCTTTTTTATTCTAAACTCATTTAATCTGAATACAAGACTTTAAAAATGCAATATTTCAACAGTACAATAAAGTTTAAGGTGCGGTAATTAGAAAAATGCAAACAAGAAGAAGCTCACGGGGCAAATAATAGATCACGCGGTAGCTTGCGTTTAAACGAAATGTGAAGAGCGTCTGAGTTCGATTAGGATTGAGTCAAAATACACAACGCATTCCATTCCATTCCATTCCATTCCATAGCATGCCCTGGTTGCAGGAACGCATTAAGCAACACGTTTCCTGGTTGATCAGAAACCATCATTCCCAAGACCGCTCTAATCTTTTCCGTGCCTGCAAGACAACAGCACTTCTCAAACCATCACCCATGACTCTGCTATTGAAGAGCATTTTTTGGAAAACCCTTCCTGTGCCAGCCAATACAGTCAGATCAAATTCTATATCCTTGCCTGAGGACGTACTTCTTTCCACCTTTCTGCTCTTGAAGCTACTTTATCAAATCTTTTCAACCTAATCTATGACAACACAAGAAATTTCTTTACAATTTAAAACTCATTTATTAACGCTCTTTTACTTTCGTTTCTGATTGGTTGCCTCTCTTGACCAATCAAATGCATTCTCGTTTTGTTTTCTATTCCTGATTGGCTGCCTTTTTTAACCAATCAGACTCCTTCTTTCCTCTATAACCACGATCGAATTACTCTCAGTTCATTCTGACGATCGCTCCCATCAGATGTTAGTGTCAGATGAAAAGTTTACGAGGAATGAACATGTTTTTTAAATCTATCTTAGAATTTTATACCGTCCATAAATTCTTCAAATAATTATCTGATATAATTACGTATATTAAAATTTAAAACTACTAAAATAGAAAATTAAGAATAGATTTGTTCGGTTAAAATTAGATTACAAATGAAGTGCGACACCAGTCTTAGATCGTTTTTATCAATTCTCAACACCCGACTTAACTTTATCCTCTTCATGCACGATGCTCTGTATTTTGAGCAAAAAAGTATTTTTTAGTGTTTTTTAATTTAAATAGGGCCATTTAACCTCCAAACGAAAATTCAGTTTATGACGTGTTTATTTTTTAGCTTGTATACAATTGTGTACAAAAGTTCTGAACAAAGCAAAATCGTGTATTTTTACATATCCAACTGACTTTTAGTTAGTGTCTTTTCTGCAATTTTACACTTTCTATGAAGACAAATTTGTTGGGATACAAAAAGTCTACTTGTTATTAGTATAAAGCAAAAAGAAACAAAACAGGCACAATTATTTGTAGCATTTTTGAATGTATCCAACCAGACAAAAAGCGTTAAGACACAAGTATTATTAACATAAAACTGTACAAATATAAATAAGCACAATTGTTTGACAGAATTTCAATATTCAAAAATTGACATAAAAGTCATTTCAGATGAAATCTTTTGAAGCAATTTCTTTTTTTCAACTAGCAAAGACTCACTTTACATTTTTCACATTGTATGCGACTGCAGCCAGAACAATTTTTATGTTTACAATGCTGCCCCTGTTCAAGCACAATTGGCCAGTGTTCAGTCACATCGCAACGAATGTCTGAGGATAGTCTTTCCTTGTTGCATTTTTTTCTAGAATGGGCTTGTCTGGTCTGGCAATTGGGATTGCCTACTTGATGTCCCACAACATTTTTTTGCCCAATGTTAGTATTTTTTGTAGCAGAGCTTAGCCAACTTCATTTCTAAATCCCAACAGGTCCAAGGGCGCTTTGTTGCCATGCAACTTTACTTAGTCTCAATACAATAATCAAGCATTAGCTAAGGTCGAATCCGTAAAATGAAATATAGCATACACTGGCCACTTTTTTGTCTTGGCCTTTATTCGGTAAAGCGATATCAGACACTCCAGGTTGTGCACACCCCCATATTGTCACACACATTTGGGTCGATCAACTAGTATATGATTTTTTTAGCTTTCAGACCACGAGGTTGCTTTGTCCATTTCATGCAATCCAGCAAAACTAGATGCCAGAGTAACAACTCCATTGTCTTGCCAACAAACAATGCAAATAGTTTCATCATGTGTCACTTTCCAATCAGTGAATTTTCTTTTCTTGTCATTTCTTTTTTGACTTGAGCACACATCAAGCCAAACAATTTTTCTTAACAACTCCAATTGAAAGTATGCCATTAGAGTTTAATTTTTGAATAAGTGGTTTTGACGTAAAATAATTGTCAAAATACAATTTGTAGTTTTGATTTGTTGAAAATGTTTGAGCCAATCAGAAAACAATTAATGCCCCTAGTCCAAGATGTTTTAAATCTTGAGAAACACTTGTGCCAGCTTCTTGATATATTTCAAAATCAAGTGCTCTGCCTATTTACTGCAAACCACAAAGTTTTTTAATCCCAAAGGATTTGGTTTGCCTTTTTACGAATTGCTTTGCTGGAACTCTTTCGGTAAAAGGTATCGTTTGTTCATCAATCAAACAATGTTCTTCTCTTGGCAATTGAAAGCATACATTTCTAATGGCAGAAATGAGAAGAGTAATTTTTACAAAATTTGTTGGTTTTATCAGGACTGGGTTGTACTGCAGAATCGATATGAATATTTGAACAAATTTTGAAGTACCTATTAGCTGAAATTGCATTGGCAATTTTTCAATCTTTGTAGCTTTTTCCCAAGCCATATTATGCGTGGATAACCTACGTTGGCTAGAATTATAATTGCTCCAAAAACTTTTGAATTTCCTCTGGTCTTGATTTTAATTGCGTTCCTGTTGTTCGCAAGTAATATTGATTAGTTTTGTCTGCAAATTGTATAAATACACTATCAATAAAATATGATGTAACGTATGCCAACAAAGATTCTAGAGAGTCTCCAAGGTCAAGAGTTCCAAGCCAAGTTGCACTGGCGGGATTAAATGGTTGTCTTGCAGGAGCTTTCTATTTAAATTTAACCTTATTTGGTTTTTGCTTTTGAGACCGTGTTTTTTTGGCAAAGCCGCAGTCTATTTGTGCGCTGTGAGAATATCATTATCGCTTCTTCATTGTTTTCATCAATAGTAGGTGTTGTTGCAAATGTTTCAGTATCAGTCAGTGCATATGTTGGATTTTGCATGACATCATATACTGTCACACTTCATTACTAATAATTTTAATCGTGGCGATGTAATTTACCCCCGTTAAAAGTAATTCGTAGTTTTATTAGAAGATAATATTTGGGTCTCTTTGAGCGCTGCTTTTGTATTATACTATAGTATGCGATATACGTCCGATTCGCTCTCTATTGCTCGATACATGTATTTTTTCTCTTTTGGCCAACAGAATGACGTAATATGTTTTCCAAGCTTTACTACAGCTCGCTTATTGTAGAATGTTCTGGCGCATTCGAGCATAGCGATCTCTCCAGGGGGTTCTGGCTAAATCTCGAATATACGAGCAAATTTGCGTCACGTGATCTTTCTTCTATATAAAGGCGATGCGTAGCGAGACAAATTATTATTATTGTGATTAGGTAATTTGAGACGACTCGAGAGACGGCTCGAGTGAAAGTGATTTTGTTTGGGCACAGAAGGTGGCCCGTTAGATTTTGTATCGGTTGACGATTCTTGAATTTATTTTGCGCCAGTGGTTGGGAGTTGTGTTCTACAGAGGTAGAATTATTTGTGTTGATTGAATCAAGTTATAGCGTTGATTTCGCTTTGCAGTTTGGCAAAGCGTGGAATAGAAATTTCGTCGGTCTTAATTTTCGTAATACATTCGTTTTTACAATGAAAACAATGTTCCACCAGCGCAATTGCAAAAGACACCGCTAAACCGCAAGGGTATACTGGCGGCGGTTCCGATATGCTAACCACATCGAGTTAGCTAACACGGATACGGGTTAAGACAAGCAAAACCCTGCAGTTCCCATTACAAACATATAGTAAGAATGGTCAAGTCAATCAACAAGCAAGTGCCGACATTCGTTTTTATTAGAGACAGTGGTCTCTGTTTGTCTGTGAAAAAGAGTCTTCAACGAAACCAATCCGATCTTTCGTTTAAATCAACTGTATAAAAGCTTCAGGCTCATAGCAAGACTACTTCTTGAGTCGGAATAAAATAAAATTAAACACAGCTTTGTTTCAGCACAGGTATTCGGGTTACCTAGCTCAACTGGTCCTTTAGGATTCCCGAACAAAGTCTGTGATATAAGCGTACATCTGAATCTGACAACTCTGTGTCTGAGTTGTTAGTGCACAATAAAATAACATCTATTTACAAGACATTTTTTCTTCCTTTAACACTTCTTCTTTCGGCCTTTCCCTTCAATCAGGGTAGCCACAGCGTATCATCTTTCTCCAAGCCGTCCTGTCTTCAATATTCGTCTCCTTTGCACCAACTTCCCCCATATTTTCTTTCACAACATCTAAAAATCTTCTCTTTAGTCTCCCTCATTTTCTCTTTCTCGGTAACTTCATTTTCATCACCTTTCTTCCTATATACTCTTGGTCTCTCCTCATGACATGTCCATATCAACTCAGCCTGCCCTCCCTCATCTTCATTCCTGATCGTTCTACCTTAACTGTACCCCTGATGTACTCGTTTCTAATCTTGTCTTTTCTCGTCACTCCCATAGCAAACCTCAACATTTTCATCTTTGCAACTTATATCTCTTCTACTTGTTTCTTTGTGACCGACACCGTCTCAAGTCCATACACCATTGCTGGTCTCACCACTGAACTGTGGACTTTTCCTTTTACTCTAGCTTGTAACCTCCTGTCGCAGATTACTCCACAAATAGCCTGTTGAACAGTCTGGTCAAAAACTTTATCCTCATCTTTTTCATGCACTTCCAAATTTCTACTGGCAACTCAGCTGGCCCAACCGCTTTAGCTTTTTTCATCCTTCATAGTGCATTCTTTACTTCTTCTCTACTAACACAATTTAACTCTTCGTTAATCACTTCTGCTTCCTCTGTTCTAGAGTCTCTATTATTTTCCTCGTTCATCAGTTTTTCAAAGTACTCCTTCCATCTCTTTAACACTGCCTCCGAATTTATCATAACATTACCGTTTCTATCCTTTATAACCCCTCACATGCTGTATATCTTTTCCTGCTCTGTTTCTCTGCCTAGCCAATCTGTACAACTCCTTTTCACCTTCTTTTGTTTCCAATCTAGCATACAAATTGTCATACGCACGTTACTTCGCCATCGCAACTGCCTTCTTTGCCTTACTCTTCTTTTGTTTGTAGATCTTTTTAGTATTTTCATTTTTTACTTTGTCCCATGCTTTCTTTGCTTTTTTCTTTTATGCTCTCCTGAACTTTCTCATTCCTCCACCATGTCTCCCTGTCTCCTTTTCGTTTCCCAAATGTCACTCCCAGTACAGTTTCAGCTGTTTTTCTTAGCATTTCCGCTGTTTTGTCCCATTCATCAAGTAACCCATCCTTGCCTTCTAGAATCCTGGTCACCTTTTGTCTAAGCGCTTCTTGATAGCTTGTCTCTTTCATATTCCACCATCGTATCTTTGGCTTTACTTTCTCTGCTTTTTTCTTTTTCACCATAACAGCCATTTTGCATACCACAATACGGTGCTGCTTTGCGACACAATCATTTACTATTACCTTACAATTGCACATTTCCTTCAAGTTCCTCCTTTTGCACATCACATAATCTACTTAGGCACTTTTTCCTCCACTTTTATACGTCACCCTGTATTCATCTTTCTTCTTGAAATAAGTGTTGACAATCGCCAAATCCATCCTTTTCCCAAAATCCACAACCATTGATCCTTCCTTATTTCTTCTTCCAGCACCATACCTCCCCATTATTTTTTTATTCCCTATGTTTCCTTCGCCCGCATGTCCATTAAGGTCCGCACCTAAAACTATTCTCTCTTCTTTTGCTACACTTTCTATCAACCCATCCAGGTCTTCCCAAAAATCATTTTTTTCCTCCATCCTGTTGTTAACCTGTGGGGCATAAGAGCTTACTATATTTAAGATGGACCCTTTTACATCCAGTTTCATGGCCATTAATCTGTCTGACACCCTCTTCACCTCCAGGACACTTTCAGCCAACTCCTCCGTCACCATAATTCCTATCCCATTTTTTCTTCCATCAGCTCCAGTGCAAAATAGTTTGCATCCACCTCTAATGTTCTTTGCTTTACTCCTTTTCCACTTTGTTTCCTGTAGGCACAATATGTCTACATTCCTTTGTTCCATGTCTGCCAGCTCTCTTCCCCTTCCAATCGTTGTTCCAATATTCATGGTACCCCCTTATGAGGAGCGTCTCTGTCACACTTAATTTCTAATAATTTTAATCATGACGATGTAAATTTATTCTCGTTATAAGTAATTCGAAGTTTATTGTGAAATAGTAATCGCGCCGCCGGGGGGCGCTGCTTTCGTATTATGCGATATAATGTCTACGATTCGCTGATGCATCCTTCTTCTCTTTTTGTAATGACGTATTATGTTTTTATCCAAGCTTTGCTATAGCTCGCTTATTGTAGAATGTTCTGGCGCATTTGAGTATAGCGCTTTTCTCTAGGAAATTTGGGCTAAATCTTGAATATTCGAGTTAATTTGCGTCACGTGATCTTTCTTCTATCTAAAGGCGATACATAGAGAGACGACATTATTAGGTAATTTGAGACGACGCGAGAGACGGCTCGAGTGAAAGTGATTTTGTTTGGGCACAGAAGGTGGCCCGTTAGATTTTGTATCGGTTGACGATTCTTGAATTTATTTTGCGCCAGTGGTTGGGAGTTGTGTTCTACAGAGGTAGAATTATTTGTGTTGATTGAATCAAGTTATAGCGTTGATTTCGCTTTGCAGTTTGGCAAAGCGTGAAATAAAAATTTCGTCGATCGTGATTTTTGTAATACATTCGTTTTTATTAGAGACAGTGGTCTCTGTTTGTCTGTGAAAAAGAGTCTTCAACGAAACCAATCCGATCTTTCGTTTAAATCAACTGTATAAAAGCTTCAGGCTCATAGCAAGACTACTTCTTGAGTCGGAATAAAATAAAATTAAACACAGCTTTGTTTCAGCACAGGTATTCGGGTTACCTAGCTCAACTGGTCCTTTAGGATTCCTGAACAAAGTCTGTGACAGTCTCCCTTTCCATATTTCCTGCTGCTTCTTTACTCACCTTCCTTCTCTCTTTCTCCTCTTGCTTTTACTATGTTTAGCAGTAGCATAATTTCCACAGGTGTCCTGCTGTGCGGCTCCTGATGCAGTTGTTGGTAATGCGGGCCACGACTGATCCGGTAAGGATTGATGATGATTACGCATTTGTCTGTTTTAGCAAAAAATTTTTACGCCGGATGCCCTTCCTGCTGTAACCCTCTCCATTTATATAGGCTTGGGACCGGCGTCAGAAAACACAGGAATATACTACTGATGGCTGGGTTCTTTTCTTTCTTTAACACAGATAAAATTAATCTTTATGTTAAACATAAATAACATGTGTACATGTGACTAGAAAGGTAGCATTTTTTTATTGGCTATTCACTACATAGCTAGATGACTTTATTTGAACATTTACCAATGGCTATGCTGACAGCCAAACATATATGCTAGTCCAGTGGTTCCCAACCGCTGTGCCACAACAAGTACACTGGTGTGCTGCGAAGTGATGCCCTTAGGCATCAAAAATTTTGTTTGGCTTTTTTTGGCTTACTTTTTTGGCATTCAAGTGCAAAGTAGGCATGATTTTGGAAAAAGATTTGAGAGATCATTGACAGATTTTAAGTGAAGACCTTTTTTTTAAAAGATCACTATAATTTTGGGACAAAATTGAAGAAATATTTTGAATGAAACACACAATCCTAGCAGTACATGAGCATGGAAACTAATGAAATATTAATGTTTTAACTACATTTAAAGTATTCTCCAGACACTTACTTGCCATTGCCTTGGCTGTTCATCAGTTTATGGCACCAAAATAGAGTGGAATAAACTAACAGTTAACAATAATAATTTTTATATAAACCTGTAATAATTACTGAATAAATTAATTAAAAAGTGAACAAAGAAACTGCAATAATGGGTCTCAAGACTAACCCATAAGCATCTTTGGATTTTTTATGGGGTTGAGATTAAGCTAAAGTTTTTGCAAGGGTTAGGGTTAATCCTCAACCTAACGCTAATCTCAGGCTTAATCCTAGCCCTAAATCTTACTCAATAGAGAAAAATCCTGAAAAGGTTATTATGGGGTAGTCTTAACTAGACCCATATTTGAATCTGTGCCAAAGTTAGGCCTAATGAATAATCAGTAAATTAAATTTTTTTAATCATACTGCAGCCTGCATACTGTTAATAGTAGTATTTTAAGTGGTCACTGAAGTTCATGCTGCCAGTTGTCAAGCCTTTGTAAGTTATTATGCACTAAAGTTATTGAACATAAATCGTAGCCAATATTTCCTGCTCAAACTGCTGTTCTAAACAAAATATTTAGTTTGCTGACTAGGTAAATGTACTCTAGCAGATAAAACGATAAATTTTATTGGCGCTAAATAATTTACCCTAAATTATTTAAATTTGTATTAGGTTTATGTTTTAGATGATATTGAAGAAAATCAATTTATTTTGAAAAAGTTGCTTACGTCCGCAAGGTACACAATTGTATATATTATTCTACAATCAAAAATGTTGAAAAGTATTTAAGTAAATACGCCAATTGGATGCCAATTTATTACCAAAAAAGAGTACCGAAAATCAATAAAACAAACAAAGAAAAAAACACACCTTCTCATCAAAAAATAACAAAGTTGGCAATTTTTCCCTATAGGTTGCATATCCACAATCGTATACAAACATTTCTAAAACCAGAGGTTTAGATATACTACCATAAATATCCGTCCCAATGTCATGTACACAAATGTGTACGTTGTGCACGAAAAGTTAATCCCAATTCGACTTTTTTCCGTTTAACCTTCGATTAAACTCTTTTTTTCAAACATTATGTTCTACCTTTACAAAGGAAGTTTCAGAACCAATTTCGTGCCTTCCATTCTATTGCCTCTGCTTTCTGGGGCCCCCTTAAGGATTTTTTTTAGCTTACATAAAGTCTAAATTTGCCCCATTCTTACCAATGCTTCCCCAGTATGGTTTCCTTTCTTGTCCCCTACCCCTTATTACTTCTTTGGTGAGAATGCAGAGATTTTCTTGTAGAGTCATCACAGGATATTATTTACTTAAATTCCTCTCCTACGCTTTGAAGTACTTTTCCCTTCACTGCGTGTCGCCCTCACTCATCAACCTCTCTTTTACTTTGAACGTGCTTTAAGACAAACTCTATCTTTTCCTCTAGCCTCTTTTTCCTGTCATAATTTTTGTACCAGTTTTAAGAAGGAATCAAGTCAACCGTTTTTTAGATCCTATAACCTCACCTCTAACCTTCAATTACCTCGCAAATGTACAAAATGTCTCACTGCTGTTTTTTTTGTTCTCTTCCGGACACTGGGCCACGAGCTATAGTGCCGAGACTTAGGCGATTCGTTATGCTGTTGAGCGTGTATTTCTTATTACCTGTTTTGTAACTATGAATCCGTCACCTTGTTATTAGAATCCCCATCTTTCCTTACAACTCTTTCTGTTTCCTTGCTATACTTAATACCCAAACCTCTCGCTGACACCCAATGACTTCTTAACTCTTTATCCGACTCTAAGCTAGTCTATTTTTAATGGATACCTGGCCATTCTTCTTTTCCAGGCAACGACTTAGCGGATACTTTTGCTAAAGTTGGCGCCATTTATGTTTCCTTTATTATATCACTCTCCCTCTCATCTCTTATTTCCTCCCAACGCCTAACTTTCTACACCAGTTGGAGATCCGATTCGGTTTCTTTCAACATTAATTTTTTTCTGTATCTTCCGAGAAGCTTACTCTCCCTCGCTCTGCTTACTGTGCCCTCTCTCGTTCATGCTGTAATGAACACAGCACTCTTCTTGCTACCGCTACTTACCTCCACAGGATTGGTCGAGTCCAGACTTCTTCGTGCAGTAATTGTGTTTCCGAATCAAACATATTTTATCTTGTGCTGGACTGCCGTGTTTTTGATGCCTGGTCATCTTTGTCCATTCTCTCACCATTCTAAACCTCTGGTCTCGTCCCTGGGGTTTTGCCCAATTATTGGGACTCCGCAGAGTTGACATGTGCTCTTATACCTAGGAATGGGTTAGGTAAGCCCACCATCACCACCATAAGGGAAAAACTATTTTTCCAACTCTTGGCTCCAATTCGGGAAAAAATATCTGTTCTACTTTGACTCTTGAGTCTTAAATTAATTATTATCTGACCTTGAGTCCGCAAAATAATACTGTAGTTCTCGGCTTTAAAAAATTTGTATAGTTAATCATAATCTCAAAGGCTAATAAGTTTTTATTGTTTGTTATCAGCTCACAAAATTTAGTTATAATTTAAAATCTATCTTTGATATAAAAAACTTTTCTTGAAACTTTAAAATAGTAATTCACAATAAACTAAAAAGTAAAGAATTAAAATACAAAATTATTTTTCTTACCAAATCTCTACTCTGACTCACTAAAAATATTCCTACCCATCAACTTTCGAGTGCAACTGACAAACACCCAGCTCCCAACTCTGACTCGCGAAAAATACCTCCAACACCGCAGCACTGCTTATACTAAAAGAATTTAAAAAATTACATAAGAGCGATAATATTGTTTTTATTTGTTAATATCATAATAATGTTATCCTATTATTTAGAATAATATTATTTTTGAAAACAATGTTCCACCAGCGCAACTGCAAAAGACACCGCTAAACCGCAAGAGTATACTGGCGGCGGTTCCGATATGCTAACCACATCGAGTTAGCTAACACGGATACGGGTTAAGACAAGCAAAACCCTGCAGTTCCCATTACAAACATATAGTAAGAATGGTCAAGTCAATCAACAAGCAAGTGCCGACAGATTTGTTTCGTCCTTATTAGGACTCGTCAGGACACTACAGCTTGTTGTTGACCCCAGCTGAAAAAGTTGAAAATTTAAACAGCTGGCACAACTTTCTGTTTGTGGTTTTTACACCTCAAACATCCAGTTGTGGACCTGAACGCTGGGTAGGTAGTACAATGAAAACAATGTTCCACCAGCGCAATTGCAAAAGACACCGCTAAACCGCAAGGGTATACTGGCGGCGGTTCCGATATGCTAACCACATCGAGTTAGCTAACACGGATACGGGTTAAGATAAGCAAAACCCTGCAGTTCCCATTACAAACATATAGTAAGAATGGTCAAGTCAATCAACAAGCAAGTGCCGACAGATTTGTTTCGTCCTTATTAGGACTCGTCAGGACACTACAGCTTGTTGTTGACCCCAGCTGAAAAAGTTGAAAACTTAAACAGCTGGCACAACTTTCTGTTTGTGGTTTTTACACCTCAAACATCCAGTTGTGGACCTGAACGCTGGGTAGGTAGTACAATGAAAACAATGTACATTGTTTCAATGAACGCTGGGTAGGTAGTACAATGAAAACATTGTACATTGTTTCAATGTACATTGTTTTCATTGTACTACCTACCCAGCGTTCAGGTCCACAACTGGATGTTTGAGGTGTAAAAACCACAAACAGAAAGTTGTGCCAGCTGTTTAAGTTTTCAACTTTTTCAGCTGGGGTCAACAACAAGCTGTAGTGTCCTGACGAGTCCTAATAAGGACGAAACAGGTCTGTCGGCACTTGCTTGTTGATTGACTTGACCATTCTTACTATATGTTTGTAATATTATTTTTATAATAACATTGAATACTGTTAGTTAGGATAATATTATAATATTAGTTAGGATCATGGGATTAGGATAATATTAGTCAGGATAATACTTTTAGAATAATATTATTTTTACAATAATACTGAATACTATTTTGTTTAACTTTAATACTTGGAAAGTTTTGTTTTTTTCATTAGAAATTCCGAACAAATGTACCCGTGAAAAGTTTTCTAAAAACTGTAAGTAAGTTTTGTCATTGTTTGCAAATAAACTTTGCCAATGTTCGGTTTTTCCTGGACAACGAAATTTAATTAAAATTTTATGTTTTTTATTACAGTACAAAATAACAAAAATTAAGTTCATTTTTGAGGCTTTTCAAAGAACGAAAGAATAAAAAATATTGAAGATTAGGTTATATATTCGGCATAAAAAAGCATAATTAGTTTTAAAATATCTTACCAAAACTGCAGCGTTTACCTTAAGCAGAAGTTTTATGCAAATACTAAACAGATACTTTTAGCCGACAAAGACCAGTTTTTGAAAACTTAATGCATGTGACTTCAGAACAAATAAATAAAACGAAGAATGACTGACTGAAAAAAAAAAATTTCTCATCATATTTTTTTAACCAATTAAGAATTGTTGATTTTGTGTCGTCCTATAAGACCAAGTCACTAAGCAAACTTTGGTTTTAGAAATTACCAGCATGAAAAAAATACATGATTTAGAAAATTTAATTATTTCTAATAGATTTACAGTAGATATGTCTTTGTATCTTGTCTAGTAGCTGTTGTGATAGCGACCTTACCGGCTCTAACATTTGAAAAAAAATTATTAGCATTGTTGCTCTGAAATAAAGCGAGTAGCAAGCAATAAAAGAGAAGCCATCATGCAATAAAAATACTTCATAAAGTTAACTTCCTGTAAGTTGTAATAATCTTTACTATGTTAGTGATTTTTCCAACTAAATTGTGTTGAGTGACAAAGATTTAAAATGCCTTATTGACATTTAACTTTGCTCAAAATTAAAATTTTCTATTTTCTCAATTGGCCATTTTTGGTTTGATTTATCGGTGCTCTAGAAGCTACAAATATTACGCTTTTAAAGCCTGAACTTTGCCATTAAATACAATTTAAAACTTTAGGTATTATGTTTTTGTCTTTGCTCCAATTAGACTTTTTTATGTCTCCTACGTGCTACAAAATAAAATTTCCAAATTTTTTCTTTCATTCCAACGTTTTTATTGACAAGCGTCTGACATATGAATTTGGGAATGAGTTCTACTTTTTGCTACTTTCAAATTATGTTCTATCAATAGCTTGTTTAAGTGCAAGACTAGTTTATTTTATTTTTTTGATATCTCACTTGAAATTTTTTTGCAGATGAAAAAGTTTGGGAACTCCTTCGCTCACACTTTGCAAAAATTTGTGAAAAGCCTAGAATAAAGGATTTACATGGTGATGCTAAAATCGATTATGTTCCTCTCCAGATGACTCACTACCAAGAAACTAGGGCAGCACCGGAAAGTGGGCATCAACATACAAGAAAAGAAATTCAAACCTTAATCGAAAAACCATCAATGGGAGATATTTTGCCCGAAAACTTTTTTAAAAAATCCCGAGAGATGGCTGAACAATCTTCTGATTATCAACACGCTCTTACACAGGAAGCTAAGGATATGTATTTAAACAAACATGGAAATGTTGTAAGTGTCATTGGTCAGGCCGGCATAGGAAAGTCGACTCTTAGTATGATTCTGCTTAAACGTGTTTTAGAAAAAAAGTTATACAATGCAGATTGCATATTTTATGTTAAACTGCGAGACCTTAATGTTAATAAAAAAATGACCTTACTTCACTTTTTTTCTAGCAGTATAACTTTTGACTGGATAAAAAAAATCGATTGTCCTGAAGATTTTTTGGAACATCTTTCTGTTTCTGATTCGGTTGTCATAATCTTAGATGGTTTTGATGAAATCGAAATCACTGAGTTAAGTTCTTATTTAAATATTAAGTTTAATATGAATGCTGAAGAATTACCTCCATACTTTACTTTAGGTCTTTTAAATGGTGAAATTTTGCCAAAAGCCAAAAAAATTATTACTTCTAGACCAAGACAGTTGTTAGATTTATCACCAAAGCTAAAACCTATTTTTCTTGTCAGCATTCTTGGCATTGATATCCCAGGTCAAGAGAAAATATGTGGGGACATCTGTAACGACTACAAAGAAAAAGTTTGGAATCATGTTCAAAACCAACCCGAGCTTAACTCATACTGCTATGTGCCTGTTATGGCAATTTTAATTTTTTACACCATTTATCAAATGCTCAAGTTTAACAAACCAAACCAACAAACTCCGACAAACATAACTCAAGTACTAACAAATTACTTGTGTTTGTTTATTGACACTGAGCACGTCCGTAATCCAATCAATCTAAAATCATTGTCGCGATTAGCTTATGAGGGGATAGTAAAAAGGAAATTTTACTTTAGTGATAAGGACTTTCAGAAGGTTGAACTACAGAAAACTGATATTAATACTTTCTTAACTACATTTCATGCTGAAGACAAAACAAATCCTCGAGCTATTTTTCGAAAAATCACAAAAAAACTTAGTTATTTTAGTCATTTAATTTGGCAAGAGTTTTTTGCAGCAATCTGTATGATTTTTTATTTAGACCCTAAAAAATTTATAGAAACTTGCTCTGATCCAAACCAAATCAAGTTGGGCAACAGCGAATTTGAGGTTGTAACTAAATTCTTGTTTGGTTTGTGTAACAAAAACACTGTAGCAATCTTACAAACGATTGATGAAAACCAATTTACCCTACCAACTGAAACCGTAAGCTTTTTAAAAAACTATCTGCGTTCTTCTCTGCCAAAATCAAGTGATTTTATAAATTTTAGTTTTCTTCTTAATTTTTCATTTTGGTTGTACGAATTGAATGATAAGAAATTAACGAGAGAGTTTTCAAATTTTTTACCAAATTACTTAGTAATGAATGGTGATGTACATATATTTTCAAACAACGTATTGCCATTGTGCAAGTTGATTCGAGAAAGACGGTTTGATTTGACAATCGACATTGATAAAGATGCTAACTTTCACAAAAATGCACGTTTACTGTTTCTTAAAGAAATGGACCAAATAATTGCCGTATCACCACACATAAAGGTAAGAAGTTTATTTATTTCATATATTTTCTATTTACTTATTGGAGGGACTTCGTTTTAAGTTGATTGCTTTAGAGCAGGGGTGGCCAACCTTTTGTTTCTCAAATTTTTTCTCTTCCAGTACAGTTATGCACACAAACTTTACCTATATTTGTTAGTCCAGTCACTGAACTTTTCTTTTGGTCTTTACTTGTTTTTTCAGTTGTAAATGAAGTGGAAACGATTGGTTTTGCCAATAAACTTTTCAAGACCAACGAAAGTTTTTCACTTTAAATTAGAATGTGACATTCAAACATCTCCAATTGTTTCTGCTCCTGACTAAAAATAACGTTCTTCACATTAAATCACACTTGTTTTTTGTCGTTGATTTGTCATTGTGGCACTTATAATCTTACAATTTGGAAGCTTTGGAGTAAACGTGAATTGACAGTTTACCAAAATTGCACAATAGAAGAGCATGGCTTCATAGCTTCTCACAGTCGTCTTCTGCTGTTAAAAAATGTAATTTAAAATGGCAACAACAAAAAAACCGTCGTCGTCGTTTGAAGGGTATCCACTCCAGGTCAGACAAAAACAGAACTGGGGCCGAGGGTTTATCCTTTTACTACCCCAGACTTCTGCACTGCCTGAATCAGATGCTGGCAGTGGTGTTATTAAGCCAGCATCGAGTTTTGTCATCCAAAACCGTCAGACCTCGTGCTTCATGTGGTGCCCGATGTATAGAGCATGCAACAAGGCCAGATGGTAGGTGCTTTCTCGCAGCCTGGGCCGTGAGTAAGTCTGTTCATTGCTGTTTAAATAACAGACCGAAACCGAACCTATCAAAACGAAAGGGTATTCACCCATTCCAATGTTCAGTGTGGGTCTGCTAGTCGGCAAACGTCCTTTTCAGGATGGGGCAATGCCTGGATAAAACTGCCCTTTTCAGGACACATTACCAACAAGTTCCAAAGACCCACTATTCTTCAGCTGAACATCGAAGACCTCACTGCAAGCAAGACGAATGTTCTTCATCACCTCACTATGCACTCTGAGGCACTCGTCATCCTACTGCAGGAGACCCACTGCACTGATGCAGAGAAGTTGGTACTCCCAAACAAAAAGTGGTACAAATATAAAAACTTTAGAATTAACTCTCTCGTGATGGGAAAGCCCAGCACCGGCCAATGTCACATGACTCAAGGTGAGCAGAAAAACAAATTCGGAATATTTTTCTTGGCTAAACTTTCAGAAAAACTCTTTGTCGTGTATTGTTTACGTCACAATCCCCAAGCAAATGCGCACGTTTCCTTATATACAACTGTGCATTGCTGTGAAGTCAGAATTAATAATCTGCTAAAAAGCATCCAAAAGCCCTGTGAGTAGCTTAGTATGATGGTTTTGATCTCAATTGCGTCGGATTTGTGGTGGATAGCTCAACAGCAGATAAACCTAACCCTAACCCTAGCTCTAACAAGAACCATTAGTTTGATTCCCAGGCAAAGCGACAAAGTTGCATCTAAACATGAGTTTGATTCTCAATCAGAGCAACCTACTCGTAGTGGTGTCTAACTACAGGTCAAACGAAGTTGTGACATACTGTGAGTTCGATTCACAGCCAGAGCAACAAAGTTGCGTTTACCTTCTAGTTCGATTCTTACTCAGAGTGATGCAGTCGCGCTTAACCACAGACTCATTTCTCAAGCTGAGCAACAAAGTTGTGAACAATCATGGGTTTGGTTTTTATCCAGAGCGATGAAGTCACGTCTAACTACAGGTTTGTTTTTAAGCTGAGTAACGAATTTGTGTTTATCTATGAGTTTGATTCCCACCCAGAGCAACAAAGTTGCGTGTACCTGCGAGTTTGATTTTTACCCAGAGCAACACAGTCGCATCTAAACATAACTATTGAGCAATAAAGTTGCGACTAACCATGGGTTTGATTCTCATCCAAAGCAACAAAGTCACATCTAACTACATCCCTATGCTGAGTAACAAAGTTGTGTTTAAAATATGAATGGAGATTTTAACAATGTTTTTGTATTGCAAAGATAAGTAATCGGGCCAGGGGTTTTAACAGATAGCTTTCTAATACAAAACACCCATTTTTTCCAGAGCTGTTACTGGTTTAGATATTCTTTTAATACAAGAAGATGTCAGTATTTTTCTCAAAGATTGTATTCTAAACTACATGATTTTTTTTTAATAAAGGGACACGCAATCTGGCCAGAAGTTTTATTGGCTTAAATGTCTTTTTAATACAAACAACATGATGCAATCCACAGGCTGGGATTCTCATGGACTGGATCCCCATGGAAAACGTCCCATGGGATGGGATGGGATGGGACAGCCACATTTGTATTTCCCATGAGACAGTAGCCATGTCATAGCAACTTGGTTATGTCAGAGCTACTCTTAGTTTTTATACTTTTTACCTTTTAAGAGCTTTTTACTCTCCTTTTTTCTTTATATACTTGAATTTATTATTTATTTTGTGGTGGGAAACCGGATAAGTAAATACAGATAGCCTTTTTTTATGTAAGATTATTTTTTGGTGCGTCACCAAAGTTAACATTATGTTTTTACCTGTTGTTGGTAATTTATGAAAAAGTGGCGCGGTTTTAAATTGATGCGCATTCGCAGCAGCGACGTCATAGTCTTCCTGTTTATTTTTGTGATTTTCATAAATTTAATAATTTTAATCGAGCTATATTCCATATTAATATTATAATGGGAATCCCATGGGATGGAACAATCATAAATTGCCATGGGATGAGATGGGATGGGACAAAAAAATATGTCCCATGGACAAGCCTGGCAATCCATAACGTTATGCCAAAAATTAAGATTTCTTCTTATGTAATTTAGAAAGCTTCCCAGAAAGCTTATAGGAGATTATGCAATCCATGCCGTCATACAAAAAGGCGTATATGTATAAACAGCGTGTTTGGTTTTGTCATTAAAATATCTTGCAAGATTGTGTTCATTCTGTCTCATGAGAGTTGAAAGCCGAAATGTTTTGCTGCTTAAACTCGCAAAACCCGAACATATGTGACAAAGAGGGTCGTATGCAAACGTTTCCAAACTCTTGGTATGATCAGGAAAGTCTAATGTTGCATGAATTGGTTAACGCAGGATTTTATTATATGGGTTCTGGTGACCGTGTCAGTTGTTTCTATTGTGGAGGACAATTATTTTACTTGAAACTGTGTGACAATTTGTGGTAGGAGCATGCAAAGTGGTTTCCTTTGTGCAAATTTGTTCCAAAGAAACAAGGTGTGAAATATGTGGAAAAAGTATGTCAGAAACACTCAGGTTTATATCAACTAAATATGAAAAATCCAATTCGATCCGCTGCAACAAATCAGCTACGTATCATGTTGACTAATCAAATGCAAGGCACGGTTGCAGCCAAGCTAAAAAGTCAAAGATTAAAAGCAATGATACTGCTTGATCCTCACGTGAAATATGCAAAAAGCATATGCATTAAAGACATCCAGATCCATTATGCTCTTTTGCAACAAATAAAAAAATAATTGTCAAGAGCTACTAAACTTTATTTTGGACATAGAGAAAGAAGACAAATACACTGAAATGTAAGAAGAAGGAAAAAAACGCGGTTTGCATGCTTTGAGGACTCATGATATTTTGCTGGACTAGTATAGAAGATATCTATTCTTGTTGGTTGTGCACTCAAAGCTTGTCCAAAACCATCCGTGTCAAACAATGGTGATCGCACAAAAGCTTAAGACATGCTTTTATTCTTCTACTGAGAAACATTTAAGTACTAAACCAATAAAATTTATTTCCAACAAGATGTCTTTAATGAAGCCACAATTATTAAAAGTTTTATGGTTCTTTTTTCAGAAATGTTTTGACAGTGGCTGTGTAAAATAAAGTACAGTGAAAATTGATCGATGAATATAAATTTGTACATTTGTTTTTACACTGACATTTGCGCTCAAGTTCTTAAAACTACTATGTAAAAAGTTTAAATTATATCAATTTGACAATCAAAGTCTGACATTCTGCAGCTTTTACTCGGGAAGCACAAGCTGTAAAATACCCAAAAGAAAAACTGTAAAGGCGTTTTTGAATTGAAACTTCAACTGTGGATAGGGCTTGCAAGAAAATTAAAAAATTTTATATTACTTATAGTTTCAAAACTTCTTAAAAAGTCTGCAATTGTGAACTCACCGTTTTATATTTCGCAACTTTTAGACAACAAATTTACATTATTTTAAATTCCTCAAAAGCAAAAAACCGATAGAAACCGCTACAAAATTGTGATTTATTTAAGATTTTTTTTCTATTCTTTAACATATCTCCATAGCCACAACAGAACGTCAGCTGCAGATTTCTGTGAAAAAACAAATTTTTTGTTAAATTTTGACCCAAGTCTTTAAAGTTTTTCTTGAATGTTGTAATTTTTCGAATGTCGAAGTTTGGGAGTATGAATTGCTTAAAGTATAAACGGTGTTGTTAAACAGGAACAAAAACTTTTAAACATTATTTTGCACGGTTTGAGATTTTTTTGCTTTCATTTCATTCATTTTTTCTTTTAAAAGCGATACAATCGATTAATCCTTTGAAAACAATGCAGTTTTTTTTTAATATCGGCTAATCTGTTTTTAAACTATCTCTTTGCCAAACAAAGTAAAGGCGTTTTTATTCGAAGACTATTTTTGAAAAATACTGCCAGAAAAATCAAGACCCAAGACATTTTCGGTTCGTCTCATAAAAATTATTGCATTTGTCACAATTTTTTTAAACCGGCTGACCTGTTGATACAAAACGACTTGCATTTTTTTATGTCGCAGAATGATTGACGCAAATTCTTTAAGTTTTTCTAACCTCAAAGCGGTTTGATTGCTGCTTTTATCAAGTAAAAATTTTGTTAAAAGTCAAAAAGTTACTCTCTAACAAAGTGTAAATTTTTTATAATTTTTGTGATTTTGAAAGCAAGAAAATAGTGGTTAAAACTTTTATAAAAGAACTGTTTGTTAAAATATCTTTTAATCATTATAAAACATATTTTGGAAAGTTGAATTATGTCTAAGATTGCGCGGGTTCAATACGCGATTTCATACCTAATTTTGCATTTCGCTGCAAAAGAAAACAGTCAGCATTACAAATATTTTAAGGGTTTTTTAAAATTGAAACCTTTGTGATCGAAAAATAACAAAAAAATCAGTCAATTGCAAAACAATATCGCTTTTTCAACAACTTTTTTCAGCTTGTGACCTAATGAATTTTTTTCATTTTCTTGATAGTAAAAACAATCAACCTTACAAATTTTGATGAAAAAAGTATTTTTTTCTTGAGTTGAAACCACATTGCTTAAAAAAAAAACTTTGTACCTCAGAAATCAGACAAAAAAATGCATTTCTCAAACAATTTTTAACATCTAATTTTTATCAGGCAAACTTCTCGGCATCATGTTTGATGAAAAAATACATGGTGTTACCCACTTTGTTTTTAGCATATGGGTCATTTCGTGTCAAGTGTCCTGGACCCTCCAGCTTGACCCCCTCCAAATTTGCTCAAAATTTTTCAAAATGTTGTACATCATAATTAACCAGGAAACTGAAAATTTTAGCTCAATATCTGTTGTATTTTATGAAATATGACTTATGGAAATTTGGTACCCCATTCCAGCGATTAGTGTTTGGTCATTTTCAGTCATTTTCAAACAAGCATTTCTCCAATTATAAAAATTGTGGAAAGCTTATTTTTGGTAAATTGATTAAATTTCTGGTATATTAAATGGATCAAGTGTCAAAATGATATTAGCTTATAACATAATGAAAATATTGAGTCCCAAAATATCCACATTTTAATCCAAAAACAAATTTTTGGCCATTTTTTAAAAGCTGTAGCTGCCATACAAAGCATAGCACTGCTCCGAGTTTTAACATGGATACTTCATACCAACTGGAATATAACTTCACCAAATATAAAGAAAAACAATAGCTTATAAAAGAGTTACACTACTTCAAAGTATGGACCAGCCGTAAAATTGCTAAAAATGCACCATCTTGTGGTAAAAAAAGCCCCGTAAAACACTGTTTTTAAAAACAGTTTTTTAATATGTTAAAGAGATTTTCTTAAGGAACTTACACACCAAATTTCAACTTTGTTCCAAAACTGTAAGGGGATGAGATATTAGTCATTACCTAGGTGAGAAATTTAATTTTTACCATATTTAAAAAAGTGCAAAATTTCACCTTCTATCTATAATTTTCTATAATAATCACAAAGTTAAAATTGAATTGATAAAAGAAAATTTCAATTCTTTACCTGCTATAGCTTGGCTTTAAATCTTATTGAAAAACTGCCACTAGATGGCATATTTTTTACATGCATATATATATATATATTTTTGGCTTGCAAAACCATTTCAAACCACATTGAAATAGAACAAATTTCTATCTGCGAGTATACGATGATGATAAATCCATTTTTGCTATTTGAACAGCAATATTTTAACAACAAAACTAGAAACAGAGATAAATTTGGACCACAGCATGTCAAAAGATATTTTGCAAACTGAAAAAATTCACTACTTTACAAGCTGCTATAAAATTTTTAACATTTGCTTAAACCAAAGAAGTAAGCATTCTGTCTGGCAGCAAGCACTACTTGGTGGATGCGACGAAGTTTGTTCTGTTTTGGTTAAGGCTGTGTCCACAATGCTGTTCGCAGGGCTAGTAACTTAGCCCTGCCTATCCCTTGACCAGTCTCTTGAAATTCTAATTAATGTTTACTCAATTTCATTCCGATTGACTGTTTCAATTTTATTCCACTACTAAATGGGCGTGTCGGAGGAAATAATCTCAATCACTAGCCAAAGAATTTTAACACAAATTTACTCCGACCTTCTTGCCGTCACTACCAATCGAAAAAGGGCGGATTCCAGCAAAACACCGTTTATATATGCGTCTAGGCCACGTGTTCCATGGTCCACCAATTCTCAATGAAGCGTATAAAACAAACAAAACCAGAAACACAGGCGGTTGGCGGAGCACTTGGATTTGATCATAGTCTGTGATTGCTAATTTGTAGTGTTGTCCACTCTGTCATTGCAGTTCAGGTGGATTAATTATAAATATTACATCATTTAATGGGATCCAACACTCATTTTTTAGGGTCTGTGGCCATGTTAAAATCAAATTATTTCGTTTCATAAATTTGATATAGACATCTTTGTTTTCATTTGAACGTTTAGTTATTACACCAATGTGCCAATCTTGGTCACAAATGCAAGCAGCATATTTTCCAGGATATAAATCATTTTCAATGAGCTGCAAGTGTGGTAAAACTGATTTGGTGGTATCAATATAAAGCTTTACTAGAACTCCTTTATCATCTAATGATAGCCTTTTCATTACCAATTTTGATTTAGATAGTGCAGGGGTCTCCATCGTAGGGCCCACGGAGCTCTTTTTAAAAAACAGATACAGTCACTTTGAACCACAGTTGGATAGAATCATTTTGGAAATGTGCCCCAGTTTCTTGTTTCTTTAAAAAAAATGAAATCATGGTAGGGTTAACAACTTTCTGTTTCGCCATTCCGGGACACCTTAATACAGGGGCGTCGAACCTTTTTAAGCCGAGGGCGATTTTGGCTCATCAAAAATATTGGTGGGCCAAACAAATGAAACACCTCGATTTTTGTCCCGAAATCATAGTGATCTCTAAAAAAAAAAAAAGGTCCTCACTTGAAATCAATCTAAAAAAAAAAGTCTTCACTTCGTTTACAGTTATTTATTAACTGTTTTTTGCAAACTATGTTTTTGGCTTTGGCCCAAGCAGGTCCAAAAAAATCTATACACAACTCGCTGCTCCAAATGTTTGGAGACACCTGAGATAGTGGAATGAACCAGTGAGGAAATCTTGTGCCAGAAACTGTTATATAATTCGAATATTTTTTCCAGTTGATCATTTTTTGAAACTTCTTGATCAGCCACATAAAAAAAATTATCCCAGCAATATTTTGCTCAGCCCACTGAAGCATTTAATAAGGACTTAAAATTTGATAGTTTTCAGTAGCTTGAAGGGTTTCTCTTGCAACAAATCGCTTTGTAGTTCCTCCTATTCCATCACATGATGACTTTCCATGGCTTGTTGCAAAGAAATACCATTGAGCTTGAATACCATGGTCAATTTCATAATAGCACAAATTCACAAAATTTTTGAAATTTTTATATTGGCTGGCTGCCCCATCACTAAAATACAAAACTTTGGTTATAGTATGTAAATTCTCCTTGATATAGCTTATTACTTTGCAAGTGAAAGCATGTACAGTTTGGTCTCATGTCTCATGCAATCAGAGATGATGTAAAGACTTGAATCTTTTTTCTTTGTAGTAGCAACAAATGGGTGCAGTGTTGCCTGGCTGTTTTCCCAGTGATAACCTTGGACTATATCTTGGACCAAAAAACTGTAGTTTTCAGTAAAATCCAAGAGAATTATGACAGTATCACTAGGAAGTGTTTCCTTGGTTGATTAAAAAAATGCTGATTGAGCATTGGCAATGAGGTGGTGTCTACGCAGTAAATCAAACTTTTCCAAAAAACTTATTTGTAAACTCACTTACCAAAAGCTGCATGTCAATAAGTGCAGTTCCATATGTATGAATCCATTCGTTGCATTTAATGCTATCATCTACATCAAAATTATTATCATCAAGAATTTTCTCCAATGCTTTTTGCAGTTGAGGCCTTCCTGGACACTGACTGCAGGAATGTAACATGAACTAATTCAGACAAGAGATTTTTATAATCTAATTGCTCAAGATGAGCAGCCACAAGCAGCTTTGCATTTTGGTGCTGTTCACAAACACAAACTGTGTGCATACCCTTGCTGATGTGATAATTCAGAGTATGATGCTAAAGGAAGTTTTACAACACATTTTAGTTGTGAAAAATTACAACTTAACATGCTGTGCTACAACTACAGCGAAAGGAATTTTTGATTAAAATATAAAACTGACTATGAGAAAATGCTAAATATACATCTAACTGCATGCATTTCGAAACTTTTTCAAGAAATATTTACAAATTAATTATGTTAGTTTAACACTTGTAGCAGATTGTCAAACCTATGACTAACTTGTTTATTGTGATTTGCAAGTGAATAAGTTCATTTGAATGTCTAAGAATAAGTTTTATAACTAAAACAAAGAATTAGCATTTCATTATCCAATTATTTGAACTTTATCAGTGTATTTAAGTGAATGAAACATACTAAAAAATTTAGGAATATTGTGGGCTTGTTATTAAATGCTGGGCGTGAAAAATTGTATATGCTTTTTGGTTAATAACGATATCTTTTATTATGAACAAATGGTTGATTTTACTACTTTTTTGTTAAAATATTGCTGTTCAAATAGCAAAAATGGATTTATCATCATCGTATACTCGCAGATAGAAATTTGTTCTATTTCAATGTGGTTTGAAATGGTTTTGCAAGCCAAAAATATATATATATATGCATGTAAAAAATATGCCATCTAGTGGCAGTTTTTCAATAAGATTTAAAGCCAAGCTATAGCAGGTAAAGAATTGAAATTTTCTTTTATCAATTCAATTTTAACTTTGTGATTATTATAGAAAATTATAGATAGAAGGTGAAATTTTGCACTTTTTTAAATATGGTAAAAATTAAATTTCTCACCTAGGTAATGACTAATATCTCATCCCCTTACAGTTTTGGAACAAAGTTGAAATTTGGTGTGTAAGTTCCTTAAGAAAATCTCTTTAACATATTAAAAAACTGTTTTTAAAAACAGTGTTTTACGGGGCTTTTTTTTACCACAAGATGGTGCATTTTTAGCAATTTTACGGCTGGTCCATACTTTGAAGTAGTGTAACTCTTTTATAAGCTATTGTTTTTCTTTATATTTGGTGAAGTTATATTCCAGTTGGTATGAAGTATCCATGTTAAAACTTGGAGCAGTGCTATGCTTTGTATGGCAGCTACAGCTTTTAAAAAATGGCCAAAAATTTGTTTTTGGATTAAAATGTGGATATTTTGGGACTCAATATTTTCATTATGTTATAAGCTAATATCATTTTGACACTTGATCCATTTAATATACCAGAAATTTAATCAATTTACCAAAAATAAGCTTTCCACAATTTTTATAATTGGAGAAATGCTTGTTTGAAAATGGCTGAAAATGACCAAACACTAATCGCTGGAATGGGGTACCAAATTTCCATAAGTCATATTTCATAAAATACAACAGATATTGAGCTAAAATTTTCAGTTTCCTGGTTAATTATGATGTACAACATTTTGAAAAATTTTGAGCAAATTTGGAGGGGGTCAAGCTGGAGGGTCCAGGACACTTGACACGAAATGACCCATATGCATCAGTGAACTTGAGTCTTGTTTTGAAAAAATCAATACTTTGTTATTCTAAAACTAAAATTCTCATTTTTAAAAGGCTCATATATATTAACTTAGAGGTGTGATTTCAATTGCATTTCAATAAATTATTATCATCTTTCTTATCATCTTTTTAGACCAAAAAATTTAACACATAAAACTTTCTTTTATCAAGATTTATAAGTAAAATTTTGTCTTTAGGTAAAATATTAGATAAAAGTTGTAATTTACAAAAAAGTACAAATTATCTGAATACATTTTGTTGTGGATTTTACTGTTTTTATAAAATACTTGGTTTTTGAAGCAAAAATTGTTATTATTTATGCCAAATCTTGAAAAAACTTACCACATTTAAAACGACCCCATAGTCGTCTACCAGTTTTTTGTATAATCATAAAACTATTTCTCAAAATATTAAAGATCTAAAAAAAAGTAAATTTTTCTAGTTTTAGTTAAGACATACAATGTGGCGCACCCCAGTGACAGTTGAAAACCGTTACTTGCGTCATATACTTGAGTTTATTAAATTATTGCGTTTGTTTTTCAGTTGTAATTCATTGTTTTGGTTAGGAATGATAATCGAAAACTTGTGGTCAATTTTACATTTTGTCGGTTTGTTCACAACAAAATCAAATTTTAATCAAAGTTGTGGAGTCAAAATCGCCGCAGTTGCATGTTTTAGGAAGGAGTTGGAGTTGGACCTGTTTTTAAATTTGGTGGAGACGGAATTGCTTATTAAAACTCGTCGGAGTCAGAGTCGAAAGGGAGTTGTTTTTTCAGACATGCTGGAGTCGGAATCGTTTTTTTAGATGTACTGGAGTCGGAAAACTTTAGATAAGTGGAGTCGGAGTTGGAGTTGGAAAAAAACTCCCTCAACTTCAAAACCCTGGTTTTAATACAAAAAGAACGAATTTCGTTTAGTTCCTGCCAATATTTTTTTGTGAATCGTAACCAAAATTTCTTTAAATTTTAACACTTAACACAAAAATGCTACCCTTTTGTTATAAGATATGAAGACAAATAAAATTAATGTTATAGAGCAACAGTAGGCAAATTGCGGCTTGCGAGCTGCATGTAACTCACCGATTTTTTGTTTGCGTCTCTTCTAGCTAAACAATAATAACGAAATTAAACAATGTACAATTTTTATTCACAGTTGAATTAAAACAAAGATTTCTAATTAGGTGCTAAGTCGGATTATAGAGTGGAAATAAAACATTTCTTTGTGTTGTTAAAGACCATATACACTACAGCAAAAATTTGAGCAAAGCGAGCGCTATCTTTCTTTCATTGCTTCTCGCCTGCCTAGACTTGCTGGTAACATTAGAATAAAAGAAACAAAGATAATGCTTGCTTCTCTAAGATTCGCTTCTCTGTAATGGAAATTCTTAAATCATAATTATCAGGCAAGTCTAACAAATGAAGATTTCAGAGAATTAATTCACACCACTTTGACTTGAAATCGCCCGGATTTTCAAAAGCTAATTAATAAAGTGGAAACCCACAGTAAATCTAATGCTGTTAGAATCTTGGAAAAATTGTAAATTGTGTAACGTTTTATTTGTTTTTATTATTTGATTAAAACTTGCTTTGTTTACTGTATTTACATTAACACCATTAAAGCCTTGGCAGAAACATTTTCAAAATTTTTTCATTAAAAGATTACTTCAATTCATTCTGCATTCAATTCAAAAAACCACACAATTCAATCATCTACACCAGATGAAAAAATGGATTTCTTAAGCTATGCTCTTTTACACTCCTTTACCAATTTCTCTCTTTTATCAACCAGGGAAGTATCATACGTATGTTATCTCAAACATAAATAAAAAAAACTGCTTGCTTGATCCGGTTCCTGTTGGTTTGTTAATTATATTTTCCAATATAATTTTTTCAGTTGTGCAATCCATTGTAAACAAATCATTTGAAGAGGCATGTTTTCCTGACCAATGGAAACATGCTGTTATTACTCCAATCATAAAAAACTATGCCCTTGATTTGGAAATCATTAAGAATTACTAACCAATTAGTAATACTCCATTTTTGGCCAAAGTTCTTGAAAAAGCTGCTTTTCAACAAATCTACGACTACTTCAATTCCAATTGCCTACTTGGTCCAAATCAATCAGGTTATAAACAAAACCACTCTTATGAAACTGCACTTTTTGCTACAGGTAATGACTTACAAGTTGTGACTGATAATGATAATTTTGCAGCTGTTGTGATGCTGGATCTATCTGCTGCCTTTGACACAGTTGACCATCAAAAATTAACTAAAACACTATTTTGGTATTACTGGCAATATTTTAAAATGGCTCACCTCATATCTCAATAATCGAACTTTAGCTGTTGTCATAAACAATATATGTAGCACCAAGAGGTCCTTACTTTTTGGTGTTCCCCAAGATTCTATTTTAGGTCCATTACTGTTTATAATGTATATTAATGAATTAACAAATTTAGGTTCTAAATTTGATACAACAATTCATTCACATGCTGATGACACAACCTTGTATATAGGTTTTAGTCCTGAAGATGGCCTTCAGAATGCTATGGAAAATATAAAATGCTGCTTAAGTAAAATTGATAAGTAAATGTGTTGCAATTTTTTGAAACTTAACTTGAATAAAACGCAACTTTTAGTTTGTGGTAGGCAAGATTTTTTACAGCTTTCAGCCATGTATCCAATCTTTGAAAAGCAGTATTCATTTAGACTTGGACCCTGCTTTCCGTGTAAAACTACTAAGTGTGTTTATTGATGAAAGACTGTCTTTTGATCGCATGATTAATGAAACTTGTAAAATTTGCTTTTATAAACTGACTAAACTTAGAAATTTATGTTCATTTGTGGAAGCTCAGGATAAGATTATGTTGGTAAAATGCTTTATACTATCACGCCTTGATTATTGCAATTCTGTTTATGCAAATATACCATTGTATCTTGTTCATAAACTAGAAAGAGTACTTAATGCATGTATCAGATTTATTTGTTACAATCCCATGAATAATCACAACTTGCTTCCATACTATAAAGAGTGTCTGTCATATATTACCAATCCAGTATCGTATAAAGTATACATTGTGTTTAATTGCTTTTAAAATAGTTAATAACTTAGCAACTCAGTACCTCACAGATACCACCTACTTCTATAGACCCTTGCGAGAAAATCTCTGAAGTGGAAATGACCGTTTCATTTTAAATTCTAGACATGATATTCAAAATAGTATATCTCATAGAATGTGTGTTTCTTAATTGGAATGCGTTACCATATGTATTGCGTACTGAAACCTGTCTTACAAAGTTTAAAAAAGATCTTAAAAACACCTATTTCAAAGATGTGTTTTGCAATATGCGTCAATAATCCTCTCTTTCATATTTTTAATAATTGTTTTTTTATATTGCTGTATATATATTGCTTTTCGATTAATTTTTTGAGTATGTGTGTTTGTTTTTATAATTTAGAAAAACCGCTCTGAGACCATACAAATTTTCTTTCAAGGATTTGGGTTTAAGAGCAATATATAAAAACGTTATTATTATTATTATTATTATTATTAACACCTCAAACATTTTCACATGTGGCTGTTTCATTGAAAATTTTACTCAAGCCTGTTATAGAGTATTTAGCAATAAATGTTTTTTTAATACTATAAAGTTATAAATAAAACTGTAAAGTTACCTTTTTTTTAAGTAGTCTTCTAATTTTTTGTTTTTTCTTAAATATGACATAGTTTTTAAAAGCTTACAAAATTAAATATTTTTTCAAATTTTTAGCATTCACTTTTAATTATTCCAAAAACATACATTTTGGTTACTAAAAAATAATATTTATAAACGTAGTGTGAATCTGTTTTTTGAAGAAATAATTGGTTGTTTCAACAAACTAAAACACATCATTTTTATTTAGTCAAAAATAAAACATTTGTTTGTTAAAAATTTTTACGAGTTTTTGACATCTTCGGGCGTGTTCAGGCTTGTCAAGACGTTTCAAGTGAACAGCTGCTAATCGACAAAAAAGAAACTTAATAGAGTTGCTATTGGGCAATAGCTTATATAAGAAAAAAAAGGTTTATAAATTATTTGTTAGAGTCGAAATAGTCATTTTCCTAACATACAGTGCACCGATGTCTGCAAGTGGTAAAGCAAAGTTAAAGAAGAAGTTGCTTTTGTCTCTAACAAACAACGCAACACACATCACTTTGATTCGAAATGTGCTTTGTGCAGTGAATGCCAAGTGAAAATACAAAAGGAAACCTCAAGCAGACAGCAAAATGGGAATGATTTTTTCTTTGTTGAAGTGGAAGGGTAACAGTATTTTGATTATTTTCAGTTACGCAAAGTTTGATTGAAACTGCTAATTTTTCAAACATGTCTGCTACTCTTCGAAAAACAAAACTGCAAAAGAATTCGAAAAGCTTACATAATTTTTCTTGCTGAAACCGACCCTAACAAGTGTTCGGTTCATGCTATGTTTGAAAAAGCGCAAAAAGAAGTATAGGCTGATAGAATGAAATTATGTTACAAATATATGAATTTGTCTTCTCTTTTATATGTGGAAACCATAAAGAAATCTCTTGTCACTTCTTTTGTTAAAACTTTTTAAAATCAGTCGATTTCATGCATTTTTTTGTACCAATAACAAATGCCTGATTAACATGATCACCCTTTGTTCAGCAAAAGAATAAATCAATTGTATTTTTCTAAATTGTGAATAAAACATACAGTCTTAAACTTTTTGTGTTTTATTGTATACACCGAGTTGAAGTGTTAAGAAAAAAGTTTTTAATCATGTCTTGATTTTCTGTTTTAAAAAAGTTAATATTGTAAAAACTTATACTAAGCAATTGTGAAATTATGTAAAAGTAGAAGTGATTGCGAATATTGAAGATAAACTTTAGGATGTTTTTACTTTACATTTACAAAAGAAATGTGTTTTAAAGTGAAATAAACACAGTTTTTAACTATCGCTCGTTCACAAGTAATTTTATAATAATAGAAACTACAACAAGGTTATTTAAGTTTAGGCAAAACTTTCACTCTATTTCCGGTTGAAGTATGCTGCATAACCTACTTTTTTTGGTGAATATTTTATAATTTTATTGTTGAAACCAGATGTGCCCAACCTTTACTAACATAGGATCTACTTTTACATTTTCCAGTCTCTGGAGATCTAATCTAGCAAAGCTTTGAAAAAAACAAACCAAGCCCATGCTAGTGCGTCTATCGGTATATCTCAGTTACACATACAACTTACACTTAGATAATGCACTGAACCAAAAACATATTTTAATAACATTTATTTCAAGGAAATACATTCATTTTTAATGTTAGTGAGATACCTGGCACAGGGAGGATAAAGCAAATTTTTTGTAGCCAGGGCAATAGCTAATAGTTGCAAGTCTCAAGCAAGCCAGAAGATGTTGATCTGTCATAACCGATCTGTATCTGGATTTTATTATCTTTATGTGGGAAAATACAGATTCACGCAAGTAGGTTGATCTAAAGCAGGCTAATATATAAAAACGACGTTTTCTTATATTGGGATACTTTTCTTTTAGCAGCAGTTTCCAGATCTTCCCTCTTTCAGTGGATGCCCTAGATTTCATCTCTATATGATTTTAAAGAGAGAGTATTTTATTTCCCATGGTAGTTATGTCTAGCTGAAAGAGTGTTCCAATTTCAGAGGCAGTGTTCTCCACATCTATATATGTTGCAAATGGGAAACACATGTAGGTGGCAATAGGCTCAATTGATGCAAATTCAATCAAACGCTTGTCAAACTCTGATGACAGGCTTTGCATCTGCTTAATATAATGTGAACCATTGAGCTGTGCAGTGGTTTTGCTCTGAAGCACAAGTTCTGAATTAATGTGCTGAAACTAGCGCAGATCATGGCATGGCAGCTTGATTGAGAGCAGTTTTGCTTGCGTTTAAATGCGTTTACAGAGCTGATCATGTTAACTATATTTTTCTCTTTTTCCTGCAGCTCTAAATTCAGTTCATTTAGCCGTGCAATATGGTCAGTGAGAAAAGTCAAATCTAGGAGCCATTGTTCATCCTCATGCTGTGCATATTCTGCATCTTTAAGATGCTTAAAAAACTCTTTTATTTCAAGCAACAGCTTCCTAAATCTTTCCAAAAATCCTCCTCTGCTCACATCTGTATGGAGCAGCAGTTCTATCTGCTCTGACTCAGCCTTTTCCAATTGAGCGTAGAAAAATCTTCTCTACAAGCTCCTTGCATGAATTGAGCAAACAATTTTCATAGAAATATCAATCCTCTCTTTCATATTCAATACTTCCCAAATAAAACCTGTTAATAGATGATGCAGTGTTACTGAATAAAGGTTGAAAAAGATTCATTCTGTTTGCAGAGAGCAATAAACCCATTACTACTGCCCACCATAGCAAGTGCCCAATCAGTTATAGTGGAAATAAGCTTGACAAGTAGCAGCTTGTTCTTGCTAGCAAAATTTATAATTTCTTGGAATACGTTTTCACCCCGTGTATGTCCTTTAAGAGGCAATATGCAAAGTAGCTCCTCTTTCGCAGTCATGTTTTTAAACACTATCCTTATGAAAATATGTAGTTGCGCCATATTCACAGAGAGTCTGTTGACTCATCAAATTAAAGTGCAAAACACTCGCACCTACCAATATTTCTCTCCAACTAAGCTGTAAGGTCCTCCTCCATTCCTCCAAATCGCCTTGTCACCGTATTTCTTGACAATTGAAGGTCTTTGATTGCTGACATGATTTCATCTTGTTTTTAAAATTTACAAAAAGTGAATTAGCAACTTTTATAAACGCTTTTTTGACCATTTCTCCATCTTGAAATCATTTCTTATACTTGGCAAGCACGTGGCAAACTTGATATGATGCTATCTCAACTGCCTTACTTCTCGTATTTGGCTTGGTAAAAATAGACTGTTGTGTAGCTAGTTGTAGTTTCAATTCCTTTAACTTTTTTATCTTAATTCACTTTGAACAGGAAAATTCTTCTCATACCTTTTGTGTATGGTTGTAAAACGCCTTTCAAAGCTACTCTTCTTAGGAAGTGAGATGCTGGCATGGCAGATGAGGCACACACATCTGGAATTGAACACGACAAAAAAATAATGTTCTTCCCATTCTTTGTCAAAATAATAGGTTTTCCGTCGCTTTGGATCTGTCCCACCACTCATTTCTAAAAATGGACAAACATTTTTATTTTTATTTATTTTTTTTTTTTTATTATTATTTTTTTTTTTATTTTTTATTTTTATTTTTTTTTTATCTAAAACAAATCTAGAACATTTTTATCTAAAACAAAATGAAAGGTTTTAAAAAAATTTTTTAAGGGTATGTCTAATATACAACTTAAATCCTAAATTTTGCAGCTTTAAGTTGTATAATCAGAATCGTCAGTCATTGCATCAAGTATCAATTTTAAAAAAGAAATTAATTAAAATAAAAAAAAAAAGCGGGTCTCTTCAAGAACTCACTGTAAGCGACTATTTTTTGTGAAATTAACCCGGAATACCCCTTTCAGCACCAGGATGGATTAATGAAGAAACCAAGACAAAAAAGATCTAGCAAGAAGCAAGAGTAACTGCAGGGGTACCTTTGTTAATTTCACAAAAAAATCGCTCTTGTGACTTCTTGAAGTTACCCAAAAAAACACCCACTGTACTATCAAAAAACTGCTACGAATAATTTTGCTATTAATAATAGAAAAACCAGATTAAAAATAAAAAATATACGTACACATAAGAATTCCAGTTTTAGTTTCGCAAAACCTTATACATGCAAAAATCACATGTGATTGACAGCCAGACATTTGAAGTTTGACTAGTACATTGCAATCGACTGCTGGAGCACCCCTGGTTTAAACCAAACAATTGATTTATTAAATAAAGTTCTTTAGTTTTTTACAACATGATGATTTATTTTGCAGATTGGGAATATAAAGTTTAGGTATGCTAAGATTGATGAGGATTGCGCACATATGATTGGAAATTGTATAAACAATGAGGGACAACTGTCGCTTGAGTATTGCGAGTTTACAAAACCTGCATTTGAAACATTATGTGTTACACTAAAAGACAAACATGTAAGTCTTAGCTAATAACGTTTCTAACAAAACTGTTTAAAACTTATTTTCCAATTATTTCTTGTAATAAACTGTATTGAAATGAAAACAAGTCATTGATTGACAGTACAGTAAGTAACTATTTTATATTTGTAACGAAAATTTGTCAAGAACTGGTTCAAATCTGCAGTCGCTTTCCATTACTATTATTTTCAATTGAAAACCTGTCAAAATAACTGACAGAGTTATGTTTGACGCAAAAGATTTTGTTTGTGTTTTTTTTTGGATAGAACTTATCTAACCTGAATTACATAGTTTGTATCGTAAATCATAAAATCTTATTGAGAAAATTACAGAGACCTTCTACATTAAAATCTCACAATGACAAGCGCCTTGAATACGAGTTAAACACACTCAACTTACTGATATCAAATAACAATTAATCACTAAATAGTAAAATAATGAATAGTTTTTACAGATATAAATTTTTTTTTTTCAATAAAATAAAATAGCTAAATTTATCTTAGGAAGATCTTACTGAAATTTGTTTGCAAAAGAGTTGATTACGACAGCTGGTTTTACTGGCAAATAAACTGAAGTAAATCAATTATGTTTTTCATTGTAATATTTTCAATAATAATCTATTCGTTGCAACTAACAAAGCATCGACAATGAAATCAACAAATAAATAACAACAAATTTAAATTATATCTGACTTTTAAGTGCTTTGGTCAAAAACGCTGTTACATTTTTAAGTGTTTCAATCGGTTCAGTTTCAAGAAATGTCTTGGTTTGTTACAAGATGATGTTTTATTCTGCAGATTAAAAAAATTTACTTTGAAAATATCTACATTGGTGAGAATCGCGATCATTCGATTGGATTATTTACTGTAGATGATCAGAGTTTGTGCCTTGACATGTGCAAGAATGCAAAACCTGAAATTGAAGCATTACTATGTGTTGCACTCAAACACGAAAACGTAATGATGATTTATAATGATTTTAGCAAATGCTTTACGTTTCTCGTATTATTTGTTTTATTTAATAAAACGAAATTAAGTCAATCAAGTTAATCAAACATTTCATAGAAAGTGACAGAGCACAAAGATATAATAATCAAAGAGCTTTGTAAAACAAAAATACGCAACGATAAGTGCCATTTATGAGCGTTAAACATCTAATCTAACAAAGTCAAACTGCAATTCATTACTAAATAAAAACAAAATCTACAGTAGACAGTCATTTCTTTCAAATATATTTTAATATTTTCGATCTTGGTATATTAATTTTGTTTGTATTAAAGTGTTTTTTTTTGTAGTTTGGCGTGTTTGAGTTTTTTAATCATTTGCTTTATGTAATTCAATTTGATTGTACTTGTTTACAATTTTATTCGTCTAATAAGAGCTGATGTGGGTAAAAATGTTAGTTTATTGATTGGTTTTTCGCTATGTATTGTATGAAGGAGTCGTGTTAAATGTATTTGTGTTATGAATGGAAAAATGTCTACTCTTTTCTCAAATAATGAATCATGATTTGTGTTGGGGAAAAGCTTGGCATCTTATTGAAAGTTGCTTGCAAACAAGTTTGAAATTACGACAACCAGTCTTGCTCGCAATGAAATCAATTTTTTATTAAATTTAAGTAAATCGATTGTTGATATTTTCATCGTAGTATTTTCAGTAATCATTTGTTTGCAATTAACTAAGCATCGAAAATGCAATAGATAAAATAACAATAAATTTGAAATCTATCTGATTTTGAAATGCTTTGGTTAAACACGTAGTTTCATTGTTTATTTCAAGTTTGTTTATTCGATTTAGTTTCAAGAAAACTTTGGTTTCTTACAAGATGTTGTTTTTATATTGCAGATTGGTAAAATAAAGTTTCGTGATACCAAGATTGATGAGAATTGCACTCATATGATTGGAAAATGTATTAGGAATGAGGGAGAACTGTCGCTTGAGTATTGCGAGTTTACAAAACCTGCATTTGAAACATTATGTGTTACACTAAAAGACAAACATGTAAGTCTTAGCTAATAACGTTTCTAACAAAACTGTTTAAAACTTATTTTCCAATTATTTCTTGTAATAAACTGTATTGAAATGAAAGAAAGTCATTGATTGACAGTACAGTAAGTAACTATTTTATATTTTAAACGAAAATTTGTCAAGAACTGGTTCAAACCTGCAGTCGCTTTCCAAAGCTATTGTTAAAATCATAAAAATATAACTCGCACTGAAATTGAAAAAGTTAATTAACTGAATATAAGTCTTTTTGAAACCTCGTAATTAATTCTATTGTTTGCGTTTACTGCTTTATTGGCAGATAACGTGCAGTGATTTTAATGAAATCTGATTGGTTCACTTACACGTGGCGAGCACACTATAAATTGAGATGTTGGTAAATTTAATTTCTTTTCAGTCGTTGATGATCAAGTGTTCGGTAATTTGGTTTAGTTTGAAGAGTGAGTTTGTAGATCGCAAGCGAAACTTGGGAAAACTTTATTTTGCGATTGCATCGTTGGCTGCACGCTGGTTGTATCGTTGACTGAACGTTGGTTGTATGTTGGCTGCACCGTTTGAGCTGTCGTGTTTAGAAAATAATTGTGGTCGTTGGCTTGTGGAAGCCTGTTATACCTTCATATCGAAATCTCAACTTCAATAAATATTATAAAACCATAAGACATGTGGAAAGCCAGCGGTGTGATTGGGGAAGGCTCGGATAGCTTCCCCATAGTTGAAGAAATTGAAGCCAAGAAGTGAGGGATTCGCTGTGCGGTCTGCAGTAAACTTTTGAAATTAACAACTATTATTTTCAATTGAAAACCTGTCAAAATAGCTGACAGCGTTATGTTTGACGCAAAAGATTTTGTTTGTGTGTTTTTTTGTTTGATAAAACTTATCTAACCTGAATTACATTGTTTGTATTGTAAATCATAGAATCTTATTGAGAAAATTACAGAGACCTTCTACATTAAAATCTCACAATGACAAGCGCCTTGAATACGAGTTAAACACACTCAACTTACTGATATCAAATAACAATTAATCACTAAATAGTAAAATAATGAATAGTTTTTACAGATATAAATATTTTTTTTTCAATAAAATAAAATAGCTAAATTTATCTTAGGAAGATCTTATTGAAATTTGTTTGCAAGAGAGTTGATTACGACAGCTGGTTTTACTGGCAAATAAACTGAAGTAAATCAATTGTGTTTTTCATTGTAATATTTTCAATAATAATCTATTCGTTGCAACTAACAAAGCATCGACAATGAAATCAACAAATAAATAACAACAAATTTAAATTATATCTGACTTTTAAGTGCTTTGGTCAAAAACGCTGTTACATTTTTAAGTGTTTCAATCGGTTCAGTTTCAAGAAATGTCTTGGTTTGTTACAAGATGATGTTTTATTCTGCACATTAAAAAAATTTACTTTGAAAATATCTACATTGGTGAGAATCGCGATCATTCGATTGGATTATTTACTATAGATGATCAGAGTTTGTGCCTTGACAAGTGCAAGATTGCAAAACTTGAAATTGAAGCATTATGTGTTGCACTCAAACACGGAAACGTAATGATGATTTATAATGATTTTAGCAAATGCTTTACGTTTCTCGTATTATTTGTTTTATTTAATAAAACGAAATTAAGTCAATCAAGTTAATCAAACATTTCATAGAAAGTGACAGAGCACAAAGATATAATAATCAAAGAGCTTTGTAAAACAAAAATACGCAACGATAAGTGCCATTTATGAGCGTTGAACATCTAATCTAACAAAGTCAAACTGCAATTTATTACTAAATAAAAACAAAATCTACAGTAGACAGTCATTTCTTTCAAATATACGTATTTTATTATTTTCGATCTTGGTATATTACTTTTGTTTGTATTAAAGTGTTTTTTTGTAGTTTGGCGTGTTTGAGTTTTTTAATCATTTGCTTTATGTAATTCAATTTGATTGTACTTGTTTACAATTTTATTCGTCTAATAAGAGCTGATGTGGGTAAAAATGTTAGTTTATTAATTGGTTTTTCGCTATGTATTGTATGAAGGAGTCGTGTTAAATGTATTTGTGTTATGAATGGAAAAATGTCTACTCTTTTCCCAAATAATGAATCATGATTTGTGTTGGGGAAAAGCTTGGCATCTTATTGAAAGTTGCTTGCAAACAAGTTTGAAATTACGACAACCGGTCTTGCTCGCAATGAAATCAATTTTTTATTAAATTTAAGTAAATCGATTGTTGATATTTTCATCGTAGTATTTTCAGTAATCATTTGTTTGCAATTAACTAAGCATCGAAAATGCAATAGATAAAATAACAATAAATTTGAAATCTATCTGAATTTAAAATGCTTTGGTTAAACACGTAGTTTCATTGTTCATTTCAAGTTTGTTTATTCGATTCAGCTTCATAAAAACTTTGGTTTCTTACAAGATGTTGTTTTTATATTGCAGATTGGTAAAATAAAGTTTCGTGATACCAAGATTGATGAGAATTACGCTCATATGATTGGAAAATGTATTAGGAATAAGGGAGAACTGTCGCTTGAGTATTGCGAGTTTACAAAACCTGCATTTGAAACATTATGTGTTACACTAAAAGACAAACATGTAAGTCTTAGCTAATAACGTTTCTAACAAAACTGTTTAAAACTTATTTTCCAATTATTTCTTGTAATAAACTGTATTGAAATGAAAGAAAGTCATTGATTGACAGTACAGTAAGTAACTATTTTATATTTTAAACGAAAATTTGTCAAGAACTGGTTCAAACCTGCAGTCGCTTTCCAAAGCTATTGTTAAAATCATAAAAATATAACTCGCACTGAAATTGAAAAAGTTAATTAACTGAATATAAGTCTTTTTGAAACCTCGTAATTAATTCTATTGTTTGCGTTTACTGCTTTATTGGCAGATCACGTGCAGTGATTTTAATGAAATCTGATTGGTTCACTTACACGTGGCGAGCACACTATAAATTGAGATGTTGGTAAATTTAATTTCTTTTCAGTCGTTGATGATCAAGTGTTCGGTAATTTGGTTTAGTTTGAAGAGTGAGTTTGTAGATCGCAAGCGAAACTTGGGAAAATTTTATTTTGCGATTGCATCGTTGGCTGCACGTTGATTGTATCGTTGGCTGAACGTTGGTTGTATGTTGGCTGCACCGTTTGAGCTGTCGTGTTTAGAAAATAATTGTGGCTTTGGCTTGTGGAAGCCTGTTATACCTTCACATCGAAATCTCAACTTCAATAAATATTATAAAAACATAAGACATGTGGAAAGCCAGCGGTGTGATTGGGGAAGGCTCGGATAGCTTCCCCATAGTTGAAGAAATTGAAGCCAAGAAGTGAGGGATTCGCTGTGCGGTCTGCAGTAAACTTTTGAAATTAACAACTATTATTTTCAATTGAAAACCTGTCAAAATAGCTGACAGCGTTATGTTTGACGCAAAAGATTTGTTTGTGTGTTTTTTTTGTTTGATAAAACTTATCTAACCTGAATTACATTGTTTGTATTGTTAATCATGGAATCTTATTGAGAAAATTACAGAGACCTTCTATATTAAAATCTCACAATGACAAGCGCCTTGAATACGAGTTAAACACACTCAACTTACTGATATCAAATAACAATTAATGACTAAATAGTAAAATAATGAATAGTTTTTACAGATATAAATATTTTTTTCAATAAAATAAAATAGCTAAATTTATCTTAGGAAGATCTTATTGAAATTTGTTTGCAAGAGAGTTGATTACGACAGCTGGTTTTACTGGCAAATAAACTGAAGTAAATCAATTACAAAACCTGAAATTAAAGCATTATGTGTTGCACTCAAACACAAAAACATAATGATGATTTATAATGGTTTTAGCAAATGCTTTACGTTTCTCGTATTATTTGTTTTATTTAATAAAACGAAATTAAGTCAATCAAGTTAATTAAACATTTCATAGAAAGTGACAGAGCACAAAAATATAATAATCAAAGAGCTTTGTAAAACAAAAATACGCAACGATAAGTACCATTAATGAGTGTTAAACATCTAATTTAACAAAGTCAAACTGCAATTCATTACTAAATAAAAACAAAATCTACAGTAGACAGTCATTTCTTTCAAATATATTTTAATATTTTCGATCTTGGTATATTAATTTTGTTTGTATTAAAGTGTTTTTTTGTAGTTTGGCGTGTTTGAGTTTTTTAATCATTTGCTTTATGTAATTCAATTTGATTGTACTTGTTTACAATTTTATTCGTCTAATAAGAGCTGATGTGGGTAAAAATGTTAGTTTATTAATTGGTTTTTCGCTATGTATTGTATGAAGGAGTCGTGTTAAATGTATTTGTGTTATGAATGGAAAAATGTCTACTCTTTTCCCAAATAATGAATCATGACATGTGTTGGGGAAAAGCTTGGCATCTTATTGAAAGTTGCTTGCAAACAAGTTTGAAATTACGACAACCAGTCTTGCTCGCAATGAAATCAATTTTTTATTAAATTTAAGTAAATCGATTGTTGATATTTTCATCGTAGTATTTTCAGTAATCATTTGTTTGCAATTAACTAAGCATCGAAAATGCAATAGATAAAATAACAATAAATTTGAAATCTATCTGAATTTAAAATGCTTTGGTTAAACACGTAGTTTCATTGTTCATTTCAAGTTTGTTTATTCGATTCAGTTTCAAGAAAACTTTGGTTTCTTACAAGATGTTGTTTTTATATTGCAGATTGGTAAAATAATGTTTCGTTATACTAAGATTGATGAGAATTACGCTTATATGATTGGAAAATGTATTAGGAATGAGGGAGAACTCTGGCTTGAGTATTGCGAGTTTACAAAATCTGCATTTGAAACATTATGTGTTACACTAAAAGACAAACATGTAAGTCTTAGCTAATAACGTTTCTAACAAAACTGTTTAAAACTTATTTTCCAATTATTTCTTGTAATAAACTGTATTGAAATGAAAACAAGTCATTGATTGACAGTACAGTAAATAACTATTTTATATTTTAAACGAAAATTTGTCAAGAACTGGTTCAAATCTGCAGTCGCTTTCCAAAGCTATTAGAAAACCTGTCAACATAACTGACAGAGTTATGTTTGACGCAAAAGTTTTGTTTGTGTTTTTTTTTTTTTGATAGAACTTATCTAACCTGAATTACATTGTTTGTATTGTAAATCATAGAATCTTATTGAGAAAATTACAGAGACCTTCTACATTAAAATCTCACAATGACAAGCGCCTTGAATACGAGTTAAACACACTCAACTTACTGATATCAAATAACAATTAATCACTAAATAGTAAAATAATGAATAGTTTTTACAGATATAAATTTTTTTTTTTCAATAAAATAAAATAGCTAAATTTATCTTAGGAAGATCTTATTGAAATTTGTTTGCAAGAGAGTTGATTACGACAGCTGGTTTTACTGGCAAATAAACTGAAGTAAATCAATTGTGTTTTTCATTGTAATATTTTCAATAATAATCTATTCGTTGCAACTAACAAAGCATCGACAATGAAATCAACAAATAAATAACAACAAATTTAAATTATATCTGACTTTTAAGTGCTTTGGTCAAAAACGCTGTTACATTTTTAAGTGTTTCAATCGGTTCAGTTTCAAGAAATGTCTTGGTTTGTTACAAGATGATGTTTTATTCTGCAGATTAAAAATATTTACTTTGGAAATATCTACATTGGTGAGAATCGCGATCATTCGATTGGATTATTTACTAAAGATGATCAGAGTTTGTGCCTTGACATGTGCAAGATTGCAAAACTTGAAATTGAAGCATTATGTGTTGCACTCAAACACGGAAACGTAATGATGATTTATAATGATTTTAGCAAATGCTTTACGTTTCTCGTATTATTTGTTTTATTTAATAAAACGAAATTAAGTCAATCAAGTTAATCAAACATTTCATAGAAAGTGACAGAGCACAAAAATATAATAATCAAAGAGCTTTGTAAAACAAAAATACGCAACGATAAGTGCCATTAATGAGCGTTGAACATCTAATCTAACAAAGTCAAACTGCAATTCATTACTAAATAAAAACAAAATCTACAGTAGACAGTCATTTCTTTCAAATATATTTTAATATTTTCGATCTTGGTATATTAATTTTGTTTGTATTTAATGTGTTTTTTTGTAGTTTGGCGTGTTTGAGTTTTTTAATCATTTGCTTTATGTAATTCAATTTGATTGTACTTGTTTACAATTTTATTCGTCTAATAAGAGCTGATGTGGGTAAAAATGTTAGTTTATTGATTGGTTTTTCGCTATGTATTGTATGAAGGAGTCGTGTTAAATGTATTTGTGTTATGAATGGAAAAATGTCTACTCTTTTCTCAAATAATGAATCATGACTTGTGTTGGGGAAAAGCTTGGCATCTTATTGAAAGTTGCTTGCAAACAAGTTTGAAATTACGACAACCGGTCTTGCTCGCAATGAAATCAATTTTTTATTAAATTTAAGTAAATCGATTGTTGATATTTTCATCGTAGTATTTTCAGTAATCATTTGTTTGCAATTAACTAAGCATCGAAAATGCAATAGATAAAATAACAATAAATTTGAAATCTATCTGATTTTGAAATGCTTTGGTTAAACACGTAGTTTCATTGTTTATTTCAAGTTTGTTTATTCGATTTAGTTTCAAGAAAACTTTGGTTTCTTACAAGATGTTGTTTTTATATTGCAGATTGGTAAAATAAAGTTTTGTTATACTAAGATTGATGAGAATTACGCTCATATGATTGGAAAATGTATTAGGAATGAGGGAGAACTCTGGCTTGAGTATTGCGAGTTTACAAAATCTGCATTTGAAACATTATGTGTTACACTAAAAGACAAACATGTAAGTCTTAGCTAATAACGTTTCTAACAAAACTGTTTAAAACTTATTTTCCAATTATTTCTTGTAATAAACTGTATTGAAATGAAAGAAAGTCATTGATTGACAGTACAGTAAATAACTATTTTATATTTTAAACGAAAATTTGTCAAGAACTGGTTCAAATCTGCAGTCGCTATCCAAAGCTATTAGAAAACCTGTCAAAATAACTGACAGCGTTATGTTTGACGCAAAAGTTTTGTTTGTGTTTTTTTTTTTTTTTGATAGAACTTATCTAACTTGAATTACATTGTTTGTATTGTAAATCATGGAATCTTATTGAGAAAATTACAGAGACCTTCTACATTAAAATCTCACAATGACAAGCGCCTTGAATACGAGTTAAACACACTCAACTTACTGATATCAAATAACAATTAATCACTAAATAGTAAAATAATGAATAGTTTTTACAGATATAAATTTTTTTTTTTCAATAAAATAAAATAGCTAAATTTATCTTAGGAAGATCTTACTGAAATTTGTTTGCAAGAGAGTTGATTACAACAGCTGGTTTTACTGGCAAATAAACTGAAGTAAATCAATTGTGTTTTTCATTGTAATATTTTCAATAATAATCTATTCGTTGCAACTAACAAAGCATCGACAATGAAATCAACAAATAAATAACAACAAATTTAAATTATATCTGACTTTTAAGTGCTTTGGTCAAAAACGCTGTTACATTTTTAAGTGTTTCAATCGGTTCAGTGTCAAGAAATGTCTTGGTTTGTTACAAGATGATGTTTTATTCTGCAGATTAAAAATATTTACTTTGGAAATATCTACATTGGTGAGAATCGCGATCATTCGATTGGATTATTTACTATAGATGATCAGAGTTTGTGCCTTGACAAGTGCAAGATTGCAAAACTTGAAATTGAAGCATTACTATGTGTTGCACTTAAACACGCAAACGTAATGATGATTTATAATGATTTTAGCAAATGCTTTACGTTTCTCGTATTATTTGTTTTATTTAATAAAACGAAATTAAGTCAATCAAGTTAATCAAACATTTCATAGAAAGTGACAGAGCACAAAAATATAATAATCAAAGAGCTTTGTAAAACAAAAATACGCAACGATAAGTGCCATTAATGAGCGTTGAACATCTAATCTAACAAAGTCAAACTGCAATTTATTACTAAATAAAAACAAAATCTACAGTAGACAGTCATTTCTTTCAAATATATTTTAATATTTTCGATCTTGGTATATTAATTTTGTTTGTATTTAATGTGTTTTTTTTGTAGTTTGGCGTGTTTGAGTTTTTTAATCATTTGCTTTATGTAATTCAATTTGATTGTACTTGTTTACAATTTTATTCGTCTAATAAGAGCTGATGTGGGTAAAAATGTTAGTTTATTGATTGGTTTTTCGCTATGTATTGTATGAAGGAGTCGTGTTAAATGTATTTGTGTTATGAATGGAAAAATGTCTACTCTTTCCCCAAATAATGAATCATGACTTGTGTTGGGGAAAAGCTTGGCATCTTATTGAAAGTTGCTTGCAAACAAGTTTGAAATTACGACAACCAGTCTTGCTCGCAATGAAATCAATTTTTTATTAAATTTAAGTAAATCGATTGTTGATATTTTCATCGTAGTATTTTCAGTAATCATTTGTTTGCAATTAACTAAGCATCGAAAATGCAATAGATAAAATAACAATAAATTTGAAATCTATCTGATTTTGAAATGCTTTGGTTAAACACGTAGTTTCATTGTTCATTTCAAGTTTGTTTATTCGATTCAGTTTCAAGAAAACTTTGGTTTCTTACAAGATGTTGTTTTTATATTGCAGATTGGTAAAATAAAGTTTCGTTATACTAAGATTGATGAGATTTGCGCTTATATGATTGGAAAATGTATTAGAAATGAGGGAGAACTCTGGCTTGAGTATTGCGAGTTTACAAAACCTGCATTTGAAACATTATGTGTTACACTAAAAGACAAACATGTAAGTCTTAGCTAATAACGTTTCTAACAAAACTGTTTAAAACTTATTTTCCAATTATTTCTTGTAATAAACTGTATTGAAATGAAAACAAGTCATTGATTGACAGTACAGTAAGTAACTATTTTATATTTTAAACGAAAATTTGTCAAGAACTGGTTCAAATCTGCAGTCGCTATCCAAAGCTATTAGAAAACCTGTCAACATAACTGACAGCGTTATGTTTGACGCAAAAGTTTTGTTTGTGTTTTTTTTTTTTTTGATAAAACTTATCTAACTTGAATTACATTGTTTGTATTGTAAATCATGGAATCTTATTGAGAAAATTACAGAGACCTTCTACATTAAAATCTCACAATGACAAGCGCCTTGAATACGAGTTAAACACACTCAACTTACTGATATCAAATAACAATTAATCACTAAATAGTAAAATAATGAATAGTTTTTACAGATATAAATTTTTTTCAATAAAATAAAATAGCTAAATTTATCTTAGGAAGATCTTACTGAAATTTGTTTGCAAAAGAGTTGATTACGACAGCTGGTTTTACTGGCAAATAAACTGAAGTAAATCAATTGTGTTTTTCATTGTAATATTTTCAATAATAATCTATTCGTTGCAACTAACAAAGCATCGACAATGAAATCAACAAATAAATAACAACAAATTTAAATTATATCTGACTTTTAAGTGCTTTGGTCAAAAACGCTGTTACATTTTTAAGTGTTTCAATCGGTTCAGTTTCAAGAAATGTCTTGGTTTGTTACAAGATGATGTTTTATTCTGCAGATTAAAAATATTTACTTTGAAAATATCTACATTGGTGAGAATCGCGATCATTCGATTGGATTATTTACTAAAGATGATCAGAGTTTGTGCCTTGACAAGTGCAAGATTGCAAAACTTGAAATTGAAGCATTATGTGTTGCACTTAAACACGGAAACGTAATGATGATTTATAATGATTTAGCAAATGCTTTACGTTTCTCGTATTATTTGTTTTATTTAATAAAACGAAATTAAGTCAATCAAGTTAATCAAACATTTCATAGAAAGTGACAGAGCACAAAAATATAATAATCAAAGAGCTTTGTAAAACAAAAATACGCAACGATAAGTGCCATTAATGAGCGTTGAACATCTAATCTAACAAAGTCAAACTGCAATTCATTACTAAATAAAAACAAAATCTACAGTAGACAGTCATTTCTTTCAAATATATTTTAATATTTTCGATCTTGGTATATTAATTTTGTTTGTATTAAAGTGTTTTTTTTGTAGTTTGGCATGTTTGAGTTTTTTAATCATTTGCTTTATGTAATTCAATTTGATTGTACTTGTTTACAATTTTATTCGTCTAATAAGAGCTGATGTGGGTAAAAATGTTAGTTTATTGATTGGTTTTTCGCTATGTATTGTATGAAGGAGTCGTGTTAAATGTATTTGTGTTATGAATGGAAAAATGTCTACTCTTTTCCCAAATAATGAATCATGATTTGTGTTGGGGAAAAGCTTGGCATCTTATTGAAAGTTGCTTGCAAACAAGTTTGAAATTACGACAACCAGTCTTGCTCGCAATGAAATCAATTTTTTATTAAATTTAAGTAAATCGATTGTTGATATTTTCATCGTAGTATTTTCAGTAATCATTTGTTTGCAATTAACTAAGCATCGAAAATGCAATAGATAAAATAACAATAAATTTGAAATCTATCTGATTTTGAAATGCTTTGGTTAAACACGTAGTTTCATTGTTCATTTCAAGTTTGTTTATTCGATTCAGCTTCATAAAAACTTTGGTTTCTTACAAGATGTTGTTTTTATATTGCAGATTGGTAAAATAAAGTTTCGTGATACCAAGATTGATGAGAATTGCGCTCATATGATTGGAAAATGTATTAGGAATGAGGGAGAACTGTCGCTTGAGTATTGCGAGTTTACAAAACCTGCATTTGAAACATTATGTGTTACACTAAAAGACAAACATGTAAGTCTTAGCTAATAACGTTTCTAACAAAACTGTTTAAAACTTATTTTCCAATTATTTCTTGTAATAAACTGTATTGAAATGAAAGAAAGTCATTGATTGACAGTACAGTAAGTAACTATTTTATATTTTAAACGAAAATTTGTCAAGAACTGGTTCAAACCTGCAGTCGCTTTCCAAAGCTATTGTTAAAATCATAAAAATATAACTCGCACTGAAATTGAAAAAGTTAATTAACTGAATATAAGTCTTTTTGAAACCTCGTAATTAATTCTATTGTTTGCGTTTACTGCTTTATTGGCAGATCACGTGCAGTGATTTTAATGAAATCTGATTGGTTCACTTACACGTGGCGAGCACACTATAAATTGAGATGTTGGTAAATTTAATTTCTTTTCAGTCGTTGATAATCAAATGGTTCGGTAATTTGGTTTAGTTTGAAGAGTGAGTTTGTAGATCGCAAGCGAAACTTGGGAAAACTTTATTTTGCGATTGCATTGTTGGCTGCACGCTGGTTGTATTGTTGGCTGAACGTTGGTTGTACGTTGGATGCACCGTTTGAGCTGTCGTGTTTAGAAAATAATTGTGGTCGTTGGCTTGTGGAAGCCTGTTATACCTTCACATCGAAATCTCAACTTTAATAAATATTATAAAACCATAAGACATGTGGAAAGCCAGCGTTGTGATTGGGGAAGGCTCGGATAGCTTCCCCATAGTTGAAGAAATTGAAGCCAAGAAGAGAGGGATTCGCTGTGCGGTCTGCAGTAAACTTTTGAAATTAACAACTATTATTTTCAATTGAAAACCTGTCAAAATAACTGACAGCGTTATGTTTGACGCAAAAGATTTTGTTTGTGTGTTTTTTTGTTTTTTTTTGTTTGATAAAACTTATCTAACCTGAATTACATTGTTTGTATTGTTAATCATGGAATCTTATTGAGAAAATTACAGAGACCTTCTACATTAAAATCTCACAATGACAAGCGCCTTGAATACGAGTTAAACACACTCAACTTACTGATATCAAATAACAATTAATCACTAAATAGTAAAATAATGAATAGTTTTTACAGATATAAATATTTTTTTCAATAAAATAAAATAGCTAAATTTATCTTAGAAAGATCTTATTGAAATTTGTTTGCAAAAGAGTTGATTACGACAACTGGTTTTACTGGCAAATAAACTGAAGTAAATCAATTACAAAACCCGAAATAGAAGCATTATATGTTGCACTCAAACACGAAAACATAATGATGATTTATAATGGTTTTAGCAAATGCTTTACGTTTCTCGTATTATTTGTTTTATTTAATAAAACGAAATTAAGTCAATCAAGTTAATCAAACATTTCATAGAAAGTGACAGAGCACAAAAATATAATAATCAAAGAGCTTTGTAAAACAAAAATACGCAACGATAAGTACCATTAATGAGTGTTGAACATCTAATCTAACAAAGTCAAACTGCAATTCATTACTAAATAAAAACAAAATCTACAGTAGACAGTCATTTCTTTCAAATATATTTTAATATTTTCGATCTTGGTATATTAATTTTGTTTGTATTAAAGTGTTTTTTTTGTAGTTTGGCGTGTTTGAGTTTTTTAATCATTTGCTTTATGTAATTCAATTTGATTGTACTTGTTTACAATTTTATTCGTCTAATAAGAGCTGATGTGGGTAAAAATGTTAGTTTATTGATTGGTTTTTCGCTATGTATTGTATTTGTGTTATGAATGGAAAAATGTCTACTCTTTTCCCAAATAATGAATCATGATTTGTGTTGGGGAAAAGCTTGGCATCTTATTGAAAGTTGCTTGCAAACAAGTTTGAAATTACGACAACCGGTCTTGCTCGCAATGAAATCAATTTTTTATTAAATTTAAGTAAATCAATTGTTGATATTTTCATCATAGTATTTTCAGTAATCATTTGTTTGCAATTAACTAAGCATCGAAAATGCAATAGATAAAATAACAATAAATTTGAAATCTATCTGGTTATGAAATGCTTTGGTTAAACACGTAGTTTCATTGTTCATTTCAAGTTTGTTTATTCGATTCAGTTTTAAGAAAGCTTTTGTTTCCTTCAAGATGTTGTTTTTATATTGCAGATTGGGAATATAAAGTTTTGTGATACCAAGATTGATGAGAATTACGCTTATATGATTGGAAAATGTATTAGGAATGCGGGAGAACTGTGGCTTGAGTATTGCGAGTTTACAAAACCTGCATTTGAAACATTATGTGTTACACTAAAAGACAAACATGTAAGTCTTAGCTAATAACGTTTCTAACAAAACTGTTTAAAACTTATTTTCCAATTATTTCTTGTAATAAACTGTATTGAAATGAAAGAAAGTCATTGATTGACAGTACAGTAAGTAACTATTTTATATTTTAAACGAAAATTTGTCAAGAACTGGTTCAAATCTGCAGTCGCTATCCAAAGCTATTAGAAAACCTGTCAAAATAACTGACAGAGTTATGTTTGACGCAAAAGTTTTGTTTGTGTTTTTTTTTTTTTTGATAAAACTTATCTAACCTGAATTACATTGTTTGTATTGTAAATCATAGAATCTTATTGAGAAAATTACAGAGACCTTCTACATTAAAATCTCACAATGACAAGCGCCTTGAATACGAGTTAAACACACTCAACTTACTGATATCAAATAACAATTAATCACTAAATAGTAAAATAATGAATAGTTTTTACAGATATAAATTTTTTTTTTTCAATAAAATAAAATAGCTAAATTTATCTTAGGAAGATCTTACTGAAATTTGTTTGCAAGAGAGTTGATTACGACAGCTGGTTTTACTGGCAAATAAACTGAAGTAAATCAATTATGTTTTTCATTGTAATATTTTCAATAATAATCTATTCGTTGCAACTAACAAAGCATCGACAATGAAATCAACAAATAAATAACAACAAATTTAAATTATATCTGACTTTTAAGTGCTTTGGTCAAAAACGCTGTTACATTTTTAAGTGTTTCAATCGGTTCAGTTTCAAGAAATGTCTTGGTTTGTTACAAGATGATGTTTTATTCTGCAGATTAAAAATATTTACTTTGGAAATATCTACATTGGTGAGAATCGCGATCATTCGATTGGATTATTTACTAAAGATGATCAGAGTTTGTGCCTTGACATGTGCAAGAATGCAAAACTTGAAATTGAAGCATTATGTGTTGCACTCAAACACGAAAACGTAATGATGATTTATAATGATTTTAGCAAATGCTTTACGTTTCTCGTATTATTTGTTTTATTTAATAAAACGAAATTAAGTCAATCAAGTTAATTAAACATTTCATAGAAAGTGACAGAGCACAAAAATATAATAATCAAAGAGCTTTGTAAAACAAAAATACGCAACAATAAGTGCCATTAATGAGTGTTGAACATCTAATCTAACAAAGTCAAACTGCAATTCATTACTAAATAAAAACAAAATCTACAGTAGACAGTCATTTCTTTCAAATATATTTTAATATTTTCGATCTTGGTATATTAATTTTGTTTGTATTAAAGTGTTTTTTTTGTAGTTTGGCGTGTTTGAGTTTTTTAATCATTTGCTTTATGTAATTCAATTTGATTGTACTTGTTTACAATTTTATTCGTCTAATAAGAGCTGATGTGGGTAAAAATTTTAGTTTATTAATTGGTTTTTTGCTATGTATTGTATGAAGGAGTCGTGTTAAATGTATTTGTGTTATGAATGGAAAAATGTCTACTCTTTTCCCAAATAATGAATCATGACTTGTGTTGGGGAAAAGCTTGGCATCTTATTGAAAGTTGCTTGCAAACAAGTTTGAAATTACGACAACCAGTCTTGCTCGCAATGAAATCAATTTTTTATTAAATTTAAGTAAATCGATTGTTGATATTTTCATCGTAGTATTTTCAGTAATCATTTGTTTGCAATTAACTAAGCATCGAAAATGCAATAGATAAAATAACAATAAATTTGAAATCTATCTGATTTTGAAATGCTTTGGTTAAACACGTAGTTTCATTGTTCATTTCAAGTTTGTTTATTCGATTCAGCTTCATAAAAACTTTGGTTTCTTACAAGATGTTGTTTTTATATTGCAGATTGGTAAAATAAAGTTTCGTGATACCAAGATTGATGAGAATTACGCTCATATGATTGGAAAATGTATTAGGAATGAGGGAGAACTGTCGCTTGAGTATTGCGAGTTTACAAAACCTGCATTTGAAACATTATGTGTTACACTAAAAGACAAACATGTAAGTCTTAGATAATAACGTTTCTAACAAAACTGTTTAAAACTTATTTTTCAATTATTTCTTGTAATAAACTGTATTGAAATGAAAGAAAGTCATTGATTGACAGTACAGTAAGTAACTATTTTATATTTTAAACGAAAATTTGTCAAGAACTGGTTCAAACCTGCAGTCGCTTTCCAAAGCTATTGTTAAAATCATAAAAATATAACTCGCACTGAAATTGAAAAAGTTAATTAACTGAATATAAGTCTTTTTGAAACCTCGTAATTAATTCTATTGTTTGCGTTTACTGCTTTATTGGCAGATCACGTGCAGTGATTTTAATGAAATCTGATTGGTTCACTTACACGTGGCGAGCACACTATAAATTGAAATGTTGGTAAATTTAATTTCTTTTCAGTCGTTGATAATCAAATGGTTCGGTAATTTGGTTTAGTTTGAAGAGTGAGTTTGTAGATCGCAAGCGAAACTTGGGTAAATTTTATTTTGCGATTGCATCGTTGGCTGCACGCTGGTTGTATCGTTGGCTGAACGTTGGTTGTACGTTGGATGCACCGTTTGAGCTGTCGTGTTTAGAAAATAATTGTGGTCGTTGGCTTGTGGAAGCCTGTTATACCTTCACATCGAAATCTCAACTTCAATAAATATTATAAAACCATAAGACATGTGGAAAGCCAGCGGTGTGATTGGGGAAGGCTCGGATAGCTTCCCCATAGTTGAAGAAATTGAAGCCAAGAAGAGAGGGATTCGCTGTGCGGTCTGCAGTAAACTTTTGAAATTAACAACTATTATTTTCAATTGAAAACCTGTCAAAATGACTGACAGCGTTATATTTGACGCAAAAGTTTTGTTTGTGTGTTTTTTTGTTTTTTTTTGTTTGATAAAACTTATCTAACCTGAATTACATAGTTTGTATCGTAAATCATGGAATCTTATTGAGAAAATTACAGAGACCTTCTACATTAAAATCTCACAATGACAAGCGCCTTGAATACGAGTTAAACACACTCAACTTACTGATATCAAATAACAATTAATCACTAAATAGTAAAATAATGAATAGTTTTTACAGATATAAATATTTTTTTCAATAAAATAAAATAGCTAAATTTATCTTAGGAAGATCTTACTGAAATTTGTTTGCAAGAGAGTTGATTACGACAGCTGGTTTTACTGGCAAATAAACTGAAGTAAATCAATTACAAAACCCGAAATAGAAGCATTATATGTTGCACTCAAACACGAAAACATAATGATGATTTATAATGGTTTTAGCAAATGCTTTACGTTTCTCGTATTATTTGTTTTATTTAATAAAACGAAATTAAGTCAATCAAGTTAATTAAACATTTCATAGAAAGTGACAGAGCACAAAAATATAATAATCAAAGAGCTTTGTAAAACAAAAATACGCAACGATAAGTACCATTAATGAGTGTTGAACATCTAATCTAACAAAGTCAAACTGCAATTCATTACTAAATAAAAACAAAATCTACAGTAGACAGTCATTTCTTTCAAATATATTTTAATATTTTCGATCTTGGTATATTAATTTTGTTTGTATTAAAGTGTTTTTTTTGTAGTTTGGCGTGTTTGAGTTTTTTAATCATTTGCTTTATGTAATTCAATTTGATTGTACTTGTTTACAATTTTATTCGTCTAATAAGAGCTGATGTGGGTAAAAATGTTAGTTTATTAATTGGTTTTTCGCTATGTATTGTATTTGTGTTATGAATGGAAAAATGTCTACTCTTTTCCCAAATAATGAATCATGATTTGTGTTGGGGAAAAGCTTGGCATCTTATTGAAAGTTGCTTGCAAACAAGTTTGAAATTACGACAACCAGTCTTGCTCGCAATGAAATCAATTTTTTATTAAATTTAAGTAAATCGATTGTTGATATTTTCATCATAGTATTTTCAGTAATCATTTGTTTGCAATTAACTAAGCATCGAAAATGCAATAGATAAAATAACAATAAATTTGAAATCTATCTGGTTATGAAATGCTTTGGTTAAACACGTAGTTTCATTGTTCATTTCAAGTTTGTTTATTCGATTCAGTTTTAAGAAAGCTTTTGTTTCCTTCAAGATGTTGTTTTTATATTGCAGATTGGGAATATAAAGTTTTGTGATACCAAGATTGATGAGAATTACGCTTATATGATTGGAAAATGTATTAGGAATGAGGGAGAACTGTGGCTTGAGATTTGCGAGTTTACAAAACCTGCATTTGAAACATTATGTGTTACACTAAAAGACAAACATGTAAGTCTTAGCTAATAACGTTTCTAACAAAACTGTTTAAAACTTATTTTCCAATTATTTCTTGTAATAAACTGTATTGAAATGAAAACAAGTCATTGATTGACAGTACAGTAAGTAACTATTTTATATTTTAAACGAAAATTTGTCAAGAACTGGTTCAAATCTGCAGTCGCTTTCCATTACTATTATTTTCAATTGAAAACCTGTCAAAATAACTGACAACGTTATGTTTGACGCAAAAGTTTTGTTTGTGTTTTTTTTTTTGATAGAACTTATCTAACCTGAACTACATAGTTTGTGTTGTAAATCATAAAATCTTATTGAGAAAATTACAGAGACCTTCTACATTAAAATCTCACAATGACAACGCCTTGAATACGAGTTAAACACACTCAACTTACTGATATCAAATAACAATTAATCACTAAATAGTAAAATAATGAATAGTTTTTACAGATATAAATTTTTTTTTTTCAATAAAATAAAATAGCTAAATTTATCTTAGGAAGATCTTACTGAAATTTGTTTGCAAGAGAGTTGATTACGACAGCTGGTTTTACTGGCAAATAAACTGAAGTAAATCAATTATGTTTTTCATTGTAATATTTTCAATAATAATCTATTCGTTGCAACTAACAAAGCATCGACAATGAAATCAACAAATAAATAACAACAAATTTAAATTATATCTGACTTTTAAGTGCTTTGGTCAAAAACGCTGTTACATTTTTAAGTGTTTCAATCGGTTCAGTTTCAAGAAATGTCTTTGTTTGTTACAAGATGATGTTTTATTCTGCAGATTAAAAATATTTACTTTGGAAATATCTACATTGGTGAGAATCGCGATCATTCGATTGGATTATTTACTATAGATGATCAGAGTTTGTGCCTTGACATGTGCAAGATTGCAAAACTTGAAATTGAAGCATTATGTGTTGCACTCAAACACGAAAACGTAATGATGATTTATAATGATTTAGCAAATGCTTTACGTTTCTCGTATTATTTGTTTTATTTAATAAAACGAAATTAAGTCAATCAAGTTAATCAAACATTTCATAGAAAGTGACAGAGCACAAAGATATAATAATCAAAGAGCTTTGTAAAACAAAAATACGCAACAATAAGTGCCATTAATAAGCGTTAAACATCTAATCTGACAAAGTCAAACTGCAATTCATTACTAAATAAAAACAAAATCTACAGTAGACAGTCATTTCTTTCAAATATATTTTAATATTTTCGATCTTGGTATATTAATTTTGTTTGTATTAAAGTGTTTTTTTTGTAGTTTGGCGTGTTTGAGTTTTTTAATCATTTGCTTTATGTAATTCAATTTGATTGTACTTGTTTACAATTTTATTCGTCTAATAAGAGCTGATGTGGGTAAAAATGTTAGTTTATTGATTGGTTTTTTGCTATGTATTGTATGAAGGAGTCGTGTTAAATGTATTTGTGTTATGAATGGAAAAATGTCTACTCTTTTCCCAAATAATGAATCATGATTTGTGTTGGGGAAAAGCTTGGCATCTTATTGAAAGTTGCTTGCAAACAAGTTTGAAATTACGACAACCAGTCTTGCTCGCAATGAAATCAATTTTTTATTAAATTTAAGTAAATCAATTGTTGATATTTTCATCATAGTATTTTCAGTAATCATTTGTTTGCAATTAACTAAGCATCGAAAATGCAATAGATAAAATAACAATAAATTTGAAATCTATCTGATTTTGAAATGCTTTGGTTAAACACGTAGTTTCATTGTTCATTTCAAGTTTGTTTATTCGATTCAGCTTCATAAAAACTTTGGTTTCTTACAAGATGTTGTTTTATTTTGCAGATTGGTAAAATAATGTTTCGTTATACCAAGATTGATGAGAATTACGCTTATATGATTGGAAAATGTATTAGGAATAAGGGAGAACTCTGGCTTGAGTATTGCGAGTTTACAAAACCTGCATTTGAAACATTATGTGTTACACTAAAAGACAAACATGTAAGTCTTAGATAATAACGTTTCTAACAAAACTGTTTAAAACTTATTTTCCAATTATTTCTTGTAATAAACTGTATAGAAATGAAAACAAGTCATTGATTGACAGTACAGTAAGTAACTATTTTATATTTTAAACGAAAATTTGTCAAGAACTGGTTCAAACCTGCAGTCGCTTTCCAAAGCTATTGTTAAAATCATAAAAATATAACTCGCACTGAAATTGAAAAAGTTAATTAACTGAATATAAGACTTTTTGAAACCTCGTAATTAATTCTATTGTTTGCGTTTACTGCTTTATTGGCAGATCACGTGCAGTGATTTTAATGAAATCTGATTGGTTCACTTACACGTGGCGAGCACACTATAAATTGAGATGTTGGTAAATTTAATTTCTTTTCAGTCGTTGATAATCAAATGGTTCGGTAATTTGGTTTAGTTTGAAGAGTGAGTTTGTAGATCGCAAGCGAAACTTGGGAAAATTTTATTTTGCGATTGCATCGTTGGCTGCACGCTGGTTGTATCGTTGGCTGAACGTTGGTTGTACGTTGAATGCACCGTTTGAGCTGTCGTGCTTAGAAAATAATTGTGGTCGTTGGCTTGTGGAAGCCTGTTATACCTTCACATCGAAATCTCAACTTTAATAAATATTATAAAACCATAAGACATGTGGAAAGCCAGCGGTGTGATTGGGGAAGGCTCGGATAGCTTCCCCATAGTTGAAGAAATTGAAGCCAAGAAGAGAGGGATTCGCTGTGCGGTCTGCAGTAAACTTTTGAAATTAACAACTATTATTTTCAATTGAAAACCTGTCAAAATAACTGACAGCGTTATATTTGACGCAAAAGTTTTGTTTGTGTGTTTTTTTGTTTTTTTTTGTTTGATAAAACTTATCTAACCTGAATTACATAGTTTGTATCGTAAATCATGGAATCTTATTGAGAAAATTACAGAGACCTTCTACATTAAAATCTCACAATGACAAGCGCCTTGAATACGAGTTAAACACACTCAACTTACTGATATCAAATAACAATTAATCACTAAATAGTAAAATAATGAATAGTTTTTACAGATATAAATATTTTTTTCAATAAAATAAAAAAGCTAAATTTATCTTAGGAAGATCTTATTGAAATTTGTTTGCAAGAGAGTTGATTACGACAGCTGGTTTTACTGGCAAATAAACTGAAGTAAATCAATTACAAAACCTGAAATTGAAGCATTATATGTTGCACTCAAACACGAAAACATAATGATGATTTATAATGTTTTAGCAAATGCTTTACGTTTCTCGTATTATTTGTTTTATTTAATAAAACGAAATTAAGTCAATCAAGTTAATTAAACATTTCGTAAAAAGTGACAGAGCACAAAGATATAATAATCAAAGAGCTTTGTAAAACAAAAATACGCAACGATAAGTACCATTAATGAGTGTTGAACATCTAATCTAACAAAGTCAAACTGCAATTCATTACTAAATAAAAACAAAATCTACAGTAGACAGTCATTTCTTTCAAATATATTTTAATATTTTCGATCTTGGTATATTAATTTTGTTTGTATTAAAGTGTTTTTTTTGTAGTTTGGCATGTTTGAGTTTTTTAATCATTTGCTTTATGTAATTCAATTTGATTGTACTTGTTTACAATTTTATTCGTCTAATAAGAGCTGATGTGGGTAAAAATGTTAGTTTATTAATTGGTTTTTCGCTATGTATTTTATTTGTGTTATGAATGGAAAAATGTCTACTCTTTTCTCAAATAATGAATCATGATTTGTGTTGGGGAAAAGCTTGGCATCTTATTGAAAGTTGCTTGCAAACAAGTTTGAAATTACGACAACCGGTCTTGCTCGCAATGAAATCAATTTTTTATTAAATTTAAGTAAATCAATTGTTGATATTTTCATCATAGTATTTTCAGTAATCATTTGTTTGCAATTAACTAAGCATCGAAAATGCAATAGATAAAATAACAATAAATTTGAAATCTATCTGGTTATGAAATGCTTTGGTTAAACACGTAGTTTCATTGTTCATTTCAAGTTTGTTTATTCGATTCAGTTTTAAGAAAGCTTTTGTTTCCTTCAAGATGTTGTTTTTATATTGCAGATTGGGAATATAAAGTTTTGTGATACCAAGATTGATGAGGATTACGCTTATATGATTGGAAAATGTATTAGGAATGAGGGAGAACTGTGGCTTGAGTATTGCGAGTTTACAAAACCTGCATTTGAAACATTATGTGTTACACTAAAAGACAAACATGTAAGTCTTAGCTAATAACGTTTCTAACAAAACTGTTTAAAACTTATTTTCCAATTATTTCTTGTAATAAACTGTATTGAAATGAAAACAAGTCATTGATTGACAGTACAGTAAGTAACTATTTTATATTTTAAACGAAAATTTGTCAAGAACTGGTTCAAATCTGCAGTCGCTTTCCATTACTATTATTTTCAATTGAAAACCTGTCAAAATAACTGACAGAGTTATGTTTGACGCAAAAGTTTTGTTTGTGTTTTTTTTTTTTGATAGAACTTATCTAACCTGAACTACATAGTTTGTATCGTAAATTATAAAATCTTATTGAGAAAATTACAGAGACCTTCTACATTAAAATCTCACAATGACAAGCGCCTTGAATACGAGTTAAACACACTCAACTTACTGATATCAAATAACAATTAATCACTAAATAGTAAAATAATGAATAGTTTTTACAGATATAAATTTTTTTTTTCAATAAAATAAAATAGCTAAATTTATCTTAGGAAGATCTTACTGAAATTTGTTTGCAAGAGAGTTGATTACGACAGCTGGTTTTACTGGCAAATAAACTGAAGTAAATCAATTATGTTTTTCATTGTAATATTTGAATAATAATCTATTCGTTGCAACTAACAAAGCATCGACAATGAAATCAACAAATAAATAACAACAAATTTAAATTATATCTGACTTTTAAGTGCTTTGGTCAAAAACGCTGTTACATTTTTAAGTGTTTCAATCGGTTCAGTTTCAAGAAATGTCTTGGTTTGTTACAAGATGATGTTTTATTCTGCAGATTAAAAATATTTACTTTGGAAATATCTACATTGGTGAGAATCGCGATCATTCGATTGGATTATTTACTATAGATGATCAGAGTTTGTGCCTTGACATGTGCAAGATTGCAAAACCTGAAATTGAAGCATTACTATGTGTTGCACTCAAACACGGAAACGTAATGATGATTTATAATGATTTTAGCAAATGCTTTACGTTTCTCGTATTATTTGTTTTATTTAATAAAACGAAATTAAGTCAATCAAGTTAATCAAACATTTCATAGAAAGTGACAGAGCACAAAAATATAATAATCAAAGAGCTTTGTAAAACAAAAATACGCAACAATAAGTGCCATTAATGAGCGTTGAACATCTAATCTAACAAAGTCAAACTGCAATTCATTACTAAATAAAAACAAAATCTACAGTAGACAGTCATTTCTTTCAAATATATTTTAATATTTTCGATCTTGGTATATTAATTTTGTTTGTATTAAAGTGTTTTTTTTGTAGTTTGGCGTGTTTGAGTTTTTTAATCATTTGCTTTATGTAATTCAATTTGATTGTACTTGTTTACAATTTTATTCGTCTAATAAGAGCTGATGTGGGTAAAAATGTTAGTTTATTGATTGGTTTTTTGCTATGTATTGTATGAAGGAGTCGTGTTAAATGTATATGTGTTATGAATGGAAAAATGTCTACTCTTTTCCCAAATAATGAATCATGATTTGTGTTGGGGAAAAGCTTGGCATCTTATTGAAAGTTGCTTGCAAACAAGTTTGAAATTACGACAACCAGTCTTGCTCGCAATGAAATCAATTTTTTATTAAATTTAAGTAAATCGATTGTTGATATTTTCATCATAGTATTTTCAGTAATCATTTGTTTTCAATTAACTAAGCATCGAAAATGCAATAGATAAAATAACAATAAATTTGAAATCTATCTGATTTTGAAATGCTTTGGTTAAACACGTAGTTTCATTGTTCATTTCAAGTTTGTTTATTCGATTTAGTTTCAAGAAAACTTTGGTTTCTTACAAGATGTTGTTTTATTTTGCAGATTGGTAAATTAAAGTTTAAGAATAGTAAAATTGATGAGGATTGCGCTGATATGATTGGAAAATGTATTAGGAATGAGGGAGAACTGTCGCTTGAGTATTGCGAGTTTACAAAACCTGCATTTGAAACATTATGTGTTACACTAAAAGACAAACATGTAAGTCTTAGCTAATAACGTTTCTAACAAAACTGTTTAAAACTTATTTTCCAATTATTTCTTGTAATAAACTGTATTGAAATGAAAACAAGTCATTGATTGACAGTACAGTAAGTAACTATTTTATATTTTAAACGAAAATTTGTCAGGAACTGGTTCAAATCTGCAGTCGCTTTCCATTACTATTATTTTCAATTGAAAACCTGTCAAAATAACTGACAGCGTTATGTTTGACGCAAAAGTTTTGTTTGTGTTTTTTTTTTTTTTTTTGATAGAACTTATCTAATCTGAACTACATAGTTTGTATCGTAAATCATGGAATCTTATTGAGAAAATTACAGAGACCTTCTACATTAAAATCTCACAATGACAAGCGCCTTGAATACGAGTTAAACACACTCAACTTACTGATATCAAATAACAATTAATCACTAAATAGTAAAATAATGAATAGTTTTTACAGATATAAATTTTTTTTTTTCAATAAAATAAAATAGCTAAATTTATCTTAGGAAGATCTTACTGAAATTTGTTTGCAAGAGAGTTGATTACGACAGCTGGTTTTACTGGCAAATAAACTGAAGTAAATCAATTATGTTTTTCATTGTAATATTTTCAATAATAATCTATTCGTTGCAACTAACAAAGCATCGACAATGAAATCAACAAATAAATAACAACAAATTTAAATTATATCTGATTTTTAAGTGCTTTGGTCAAAAACGCTGTTACATTTTTAAGTGTTTCAATCGGTTCAGTGTCAAGAAATGTCTTGGTTTGTTACAAGATGATGTTTTATTCTGCAGATTAAAAATATTTACTTTGGAAATATCTACATTGGTGAGAATCGCGATCATTCGATTGGGTTATTTACTGTAGATGATCAGAGTTTGTGCCTTGACATGTGCAAGATTGCAAAACCTGAAATTGAAGCATTATGTGTTGCACTCAAACACGAAAACGTAATGATGATTTATAATGATTTTAGCAAATGCTTTACGTTTCTCGAATTATTTGTTTTATTTAATAAAACGAAATTAAGTCAATCAAGTTAATCAAACATTTCATAGAAAGTGACAGAGCACAAAAATATAATAATCAAAGAGCTTTGTAAAACAAAAATACGCAACAATAAGTGCCATTAATGAGCGTTGAACATCTAATCTAACAAAGTCAAACTGCAATTCATTACTAAATAAAAACAAAATCTACAGTAGACAGTCATTTCTTTCAAATATATTTTAATATTTTCGATCTTGGTATATTAATTTTGTTTGTATTAAAGTGTTTTTTTTGTAGTTTGGCATGTTTGAGTTTTTTAATCATTTGCTTTATGTAATTCAATTTGATTGTACTTGTTTACAATTTTATTCGTCTAATAAGAGCTGATGTGGGTAAAAATGTTAGTTTATTGATTGGTTTTTTGCTATGTATTGTATGAAGGAGTCGTGTTAAATGTATTTGTGTTATGAATGGAAAAATGTCTACTCTTTTCTCAAATAATGAATCATGACTTGTGTTGGGGAAAAGCTTGGCATCTTATTGAAAGTTGCTTGCAAACAAGTTTGAAATTACGACAACCAGTCTTGCTCGCAATGAAATCAATTTTTTATTAAATTTAAGTAAATCGATTGTTGATATTTTCATCGTAGTATTTTCAGTAATCATTTGTTTGCAATTAACTAAGAATCGAAAATGCAATAGATAAAATAACAATAAATTTGAAATCTATCTGATTTTGAAATGCTTTGGTTAAACACGTAGTTTCATTGTTCATTTCAAGTTTGTTTATTCGATTCAGCTTCATAAAAACTTTGGTTTCTTACAAGATGTTGTTTTATATTGCAGATTGGTAAAATAAAGTTTTGTGATACCAAGATTGATGAGAATTACGCTGATAGGATTGGAAAATGTATTAGGAATGAGGGAGAACTGTTGCTTGAGTATTGCGAGTTTACAAAACCTGCATTTGAAACATTATGTGTTACACTAAAAGACAAACATGTAAGTCTTAGCTAATAACGTTTCTAACAAAACTGTTTAAAACTTATTTTCCAATTATTTCTTGTAATAAACTGTATTGAAATGAAAGAAAGTCATTGATTGACAGTACAGTAAGTAACTATTTTATATTTTAAACGAAAATTTGTCAAGAACTGGTTCAAACCTGCAGTCGCTTTCCAAAGCTATTGTTAAAATCATAAAAATATAACTCGCACTGAAATTGAAAAAGTTAATTAACTGAATATAAGTCTTTTTGAAACCTCGTAATTAATTCTATTGTTTGCGTTTACTGCTTTATTGGCAGATCACGTGCAGTGATTTTAATGAAATCTGATTGGTTCACTTACACGTGGCGAGCACACTATAAATTGAAATGTTGGTAAATTTAATTTCTTTTCAGTCGTTGATAATCAAATGGTTCAGTAATTTGGTTTAGTTTGAAGAGTGAGTTTGTAGATCGCAAGCGAAACTTGGGAAAATTTTATTTTGCGATTGCATCGTTGGCTGCACGCTGGTTGTATCGTTGGCTGAACGTTGGTTGTACGTTGGATGCACCGTTTGAGCTGTCGTGTTTAGAAAATAATTGTGGTCGTTGGCTTGTGGAAGCCTGTTATACCTTCACATCGAAATCTCAACTTTAATAAATATTATAAAACCATAAGACATGTGGAAAGACAGCGGTGTGATTGGGGAAGGCTCGGATAGTTTTCCCATAGTTGAAGAAATTGAAGCCAAGAAGAGAGGGATTCGCTGTGCGGTCTGCAGTAAACTTTTGAAATTAACAACTATTATTTTCAATTGAAAACCTGTCAAAATAACTGACAGCGTTACATTTGACGCAAAAGTTTTGTTTGTATGTTTTTTTGTTTTTTTTTGTTTGATAAAACTTATCTAACCTGAATTACATAGTTTGTATTGTAAATCATGGAATCTTATTGAGAAAATTACAGAGACCTTCTACATTAAAATCTCACAATGACAAGCGCCTTGAATACGAGTTAAACACACTCAACTTACTGATATCAAATAACAATTAATCACTAAATAGTAAAATAATGAATAGTTTTTACAGATATAAATATTTTTTTCAATAAAATAAAAAAGCTAAATTTATCTTAGGAAGATCTTATTGAAATTTGTTTGCAAAAGAGTTGATTACGACAATTGGTTTTACTGGCAAATGAACTGAAGTAAATCAATTACAAAACCCGAAATTGAAGCATTGTGTGTTGCACTCAAACACGAAAACATAATGATGATTTATAATGTTTTAGCAAATGCTTTACGTTTCTCGTATTATTTATTTTATTTAATAAAACGAAATTAAGTCAATCAAGTTAATCAAACATTTCGTAAAAAGTGACAGAGCACAAAGATATAATAATCAAAGAGCTTTGTAAAACAAAAATACGCAACGATAAGTACCATTAATGAGTGTTGAACATCTAATCTAACAAAGTCAAACTGCAATTCATTACTAAATAAAAACAAAATCTACAGTAGACAGTCATTTCTTTCAAATATATTTTAATATTTTCGATCTTGGTATATTAATTTTGTTTGTATTAAAGTGTTTTTTTTGTAGTTTGGCATGTTTGAGTTTTTTAATCATTTGCTTTATGTAATTCAATTTGATTGTACTTGTTTACAATTTTATTCGTCTAATAAGAGCTGATGTGGGTAAAAATGTTAGTTTATTAATTGGTTTTTTGCTATGTATTGTATTTGTGTTATGAATGGAAAAATGTCTACTCTTTTCCCAAATAATGAATCATGATTTGTGTTGGGGAAAAGCTTGGCATCTTATTGAAAGTTGCTTGCAAACAAGTTTGAAATTACGACAACCGGTCTTGCTCGCAATGAAATCAATTTTTTATTAAATTTAAGTAAATCAATTGTTGATATTTTCATCATAGTATTTTCAGTAATCATTTGTTTGCAATTAACTAAGCATCGAAAATGCAATAGATAAAATAACAATAAATTTGAAATCTATCTGATTTTGAAATGCTTTGGTTAAACACGTAGTTTCATTGTTCATTTCAAGTTTGTTTATTCGATTCAGTTTTAAGAAAACTTTGGTTTCTTACAAGATGTTGTTTTATTTTGCAGATTGGTAAATTAAAGTTTAAGAATAGTAAAATTGATGAGGATTGCGCTCATATGATTGGAAAATGTATTAGGAATGAGGGAGAACTGTCGCTTGAGTATTGCGAGTTTACAAAACCTGCATTTGAAACATTATGTGTTACACTAAAAGACAAACATGTAAGTCTTAGCTAATAACGTTTCTAACAAAACTGTTTAAAACTTATTTTCCAATTATTTCTTGTAATAAACTGTATTGAAATGAAAACAAGTCATTGATTGACAGTACAGTAAGTAACTATTTTATATTTTAAACGAAAATTTGTCAGGAACTGGTTCAAATCTGCAGTCGCTATCCATTACTATTATTTTCAATTGAAAACCTGTCAAAATAACTGACAGAGTTATGTTTGACGCAAAAGTTTTGTTTGTGTGTTTTTTTTTGATAGAACTTATCTAATCTGAACTACATAGTTTGTGTTGTAAATCATAAAATCTTATTGAGAAAATTACAGAGACCTTCTACATTAAAATCTCACAATGACAAGCGCCTTGAATACGAGTTAAACACACTCAACTTACTGATATCAAATAACAATTAATCACTAAATAGTAAAATAATGAATAGTTTTTACAGATATAAATTTTTTTTTTTCAATAAAATAAAATAGCTAAATTTATCTTAGGAAGATCTTACTGAAATTTGTTTGCAAGAGAGTTGATTACGACAGCTGGTTTTACTGGCAAATAAACTGAAGTAAATCAATTGTGTTTTTCATTGTAATATTTTCAATAATAATCTATTCGTTGCAACTAACAAAGCATCGACAATGAAATCAACAAATAAATAACAACAAATTTAAATTATATCTGACTTTTAAGTGCTTTGGTCAAAAACGCTGTTACATTTTTAAGTGTTTCAATCGGTCCAGTGTCAAGAAATATCTTGGTTTGTTACAAGATGATGTTTTATTCTGCAGATTAAAAATATTTACTTTGGAAATATCTACATTGGTGAGAATCGCGATCATTCGATTGGATTATTTACTATAGATGATCAGAGTTTGTGCCTTGACAAGTGCAAGAATGCAAAACTTGAAATTGAAGCATTACTATGTGGTGCACTCAAACACGGAAACGTAATGATGATTTATAATGATTTTAGCAAATGCTTTACGTTTCTCGTATTATTTGTTTCATTTAATAAAACGAAATTAAGTCAATCAAGTTAATTAAACATTTCATAGAAAGTGACAGAGCACAAAAATATAATAATCAAAGAGCTTTGTAAAACAAAAATACGCAACAATAAGTGCCATTAATGAGCGTTGAACATCTAATCTAACAAAGTCAAACTGCAATTAATTACTAAATAAAAACAAAATCTACAGTAGACAGTCATTTCTTTCAAATATATTTTAATATTTTCGATCTTGGTATATTAATTTTTTGTAGTTTGGCGTGTTTGAGTTTTTTAATCATTTGCTTTATGTAATTCAATTTGATTGTACTTGTTTACAATTTTATTCGTCTAATAAGAGCTGATGTGGGTAAAAATGTTAGTTTATTGATTGGTTTTTTGCTATGTATTGTATGAAGGAGTCGTGTTAAATGTATTTGTGTTATGAATGGAAAAATGTCTACTCTTTTCTCAAATAATGAATCATGATTTGTGTTGGGGAAAAGCTTGGCATCTTATTGAAAGTTGCTTGCAAACAAGTTTGAAATTACGACAACCAGTCTTGCTCGCAATGAAATCAATTTTTTATTAAATTTAAGTAAATCGATTGTTGATATTTTCATCATAGTATTTTCAGTAATCATTTGTTTGCAATTAACTAAGCATCGAAAATGCAATAGATAAAATAACAATAAATTTGAAATCTATCTGATTTTGAAATGCTTTGGTTAAACACGTAGTTTCATTGTTCATTTCAAGTTTGTTTATTCGATTCAGTTTTAAGAAAACTTTGGTTTCTTACAAGATGTTGTTTTATATTGCAGATTGGTAAATTAAAGTTTAAGAATAGTAAAATTGATGAGGATTGCGCTCATATGATTGGAAAATGTATTAGGAATGAGGGAGAACTGTCGCTTGAGTATTGCGAGTTTACAAAACCTGCATTTGAAACATTATGTGTTACACTAAAAGACAAACATGTAAGTCTTAGATAATAACGTTTCTAACAAAACTGTTTAAAACTTATTTTCCAATTATTTCTTGTAATAAACTGTATTGAAATGAAAACAAGTCATTGATTGACAGTACAGTAAGTAACTATTTTATATTTTAAACGAAAATTTGTCAGGAACTGGTTCAAACCTGCAGTCGCTTTCCAAAGCTATTGTTAAAATCATAAAAATATAACTCGCACTGAAATTGAAAAAGTTAATTAACTGAATATAAGTCTTTTTGAAACCTCGTAATTAATTCTATTGTTTGCGTTTACTGCTTTATTGGCAGATCACGTGCAGTGATTTTAATGAAATCTGATTGGTTCACTTACACGTGGCGAGCACACCATATATTGAGATGTTGGTAAATTTAATTTCTTTTCAGTCGTTGATAATCAAATGGTTCAGTAATTTGGTTTAGTTTGAAGAGTGAGTTTGTAGATCGCAAGCGAAACTTGGGAAAATTTTATTTTGCGATTGCATCGTTGGCTGCACGCTGGTTGTATCGTTGGCTGAACGTTGGTTGTACGTTGGATGCACCGTTTGAGCTGTCGTGCTTAGAAAATAATTGTGGTCGTTGGCTTGTGGAAGCCTGTTATACCTTCACATCGAAATCTCAACTTTAATAAATATTATAAAACCATAAGACATGTGGAAAGACAGCGGTGTGATTGGGGAAGGCTCGGATAGCTTCCCCATAGTTGAAGAAATTGAAGCCAAGAAGAGAGGGATTCGCTGTGCGGTCTGCAGTAAACTTTTGAAATTAACAACTATTATTTTCAATTGAAAACCTGTCAAAATAACTGACAGCGTTATGTTTGACGCAAAAGTTTTGTTTGTGTGTTTTTTTGTTTTTTTTTGTTTGATAAAACTTATCTAACCTGAATTACATAGTTTGTATTGTAAATCATGGAATCTTATTGAGAAAATTACAGAGACCTTCTACATTAAAATCTCACAATGACAAGCGCCTTGAATACGAGTTAAACACACTCAACTTACTGATATCAAATAACAATTAATCACTAAATAGTAAAATAATGAATAGTTTTTACAGATATAAATATTTTTTTCAATAAAATGAAAAAGCTAAATTTATCTTAGGAAGATCTTACTGAAATTTGTTTGCAAGAGAGTTGATTACGACAGCTGGTTTTACTGGCAAATAAACTGAAGTAAATCAATTACAAAACCCGAAATTGAAGCATTGTGTGTTGCACTCAAACACGAAAACATAATGATGATTTATAATGGTTTTAGCAAATGCTTTACGTTTCTCGTATTATTTGTTTTATTTAATAAAACGAAATTAAGTCAATCAAGTTAATTAAACATTTCGTAAAAAGTGACAGAGCACAAAGATATAATAATCAAAGAGCTTTGTAAAACAAAAATACGCAACGATAAGTACCATTAATGAGTGTTAAACATCTAATCTAACAAAGTCAAACTGCAATTCATTACTAAATAAAAACAAAATCTACAGTAGACAGTCATTTCTTTCAAATATATTTTAATATTTTCGATCTTGGTATATTAATTTTGTTTGTATTAAAGTGTTTTTTTTGTAGTTTGGCGTGTTTGAGTTTTTTAATCATTTGCTTTATGTAATTCAATTTGATTGTACTTGTTTACAATTTTATTCGTCTAATAAGAGCTGATGTGGGTAAAAATGTTAGTTTATTAATTGGTTTTTCGCTATGTATTTTATTTGTGTTATGAATGGAAAAATGTCTACTCTTTTCCCAAATAATGAATCATGATTTGTGTTGGGGAAAAGCTTGGCATCTTATTGAAAGTTGCTTGCAAACAAGTTTGAAATTACGACAACCGGTCTTGCTCGCAATGAAATCAATTTTTTATTAAATTTAAGTAAATCGATTGTTGATATTTTCATCGTAGTATTTTCAGTAATCATTTGTTTGCAATTAACTAAGCATCGAAAATGCAATAGATAAAATAACAATAAATTTGAAATCTATCTGGTTATGAAATGCTTTGGTTAAACACGTAGTTTCATTGTTCATTTCAAGTTTGTTTATTCGATTCAGTTTTAAGAAAACTTTGGTTTCTTACAAGATGTTGTTTTATTTTGCAGATTGGTAAATTAAAGTTTAAGAATAGTAAAATTGATGAGGATTGCGCTGATATGATTGGAAAATGTATTAGGAATGAGGGAGTACTGTCACTTGAGTATTGCGAGTTTACAAAATCTGCATTTGAAACATTATGTGTTACTCTAAAAGACAAACATGTAAGTCTTAGCTAATAACGTTTCTAACAAAACTGTTTAAAACTTATTTTCCAATTATTTCTTGTAATAAACTGTATTGAAATGAAAACAAGTCATTGATTGACAGTACAGTAAGTAACTATTTTATATTTTAAACGAAAATTTGTCAAGAACTGGTTCAAATCTGCAGTCGCTTTCCATTACTATTATTTTCAATTGAAAACCTGTCAAAATAACTGACAGAGTTATGTTTGACGCAAAAGTTTTGTTTGTGTTTTTTTTTTTTGATAGAACTTATCTAACCTGAACTACATAGTTTGTGTTGTAAATAATAAAATCTTATTGAGAAAATTACAGAGACCTTCTACATTAAAATCTCACAATGACAAGCGCCTTGAATACGAGTTAAACACACTCAACTTACTGATATCAAATAACAATTAATCACTAAATAGTAAAATAATGAATAGTTTTTACAGATATAAATTTTTTTTTTTCAATAAAATAAAATAGCTAAATTTATCTTAGGAAGATCTTACTGAAATTTGTTTGCAAGAGAGTTGATTACGACAGCTGGTTTTACTGGCAAATAAACTGAAGTAAATCAATTGTGTTTTTCATTGTAATATTTTCAATAATAATCTATTCGTTGCAACTAACAAAGCATCGACAATGAAATCAACAAATAAATAACAACAAATTTAAATTATATCTGACTTTTAAGTGCTTTGGTCAAAAACGCTGTTACATTTTTAAGTGTTTCAATCGGTTCAGTGTCAAGAAATGTCTTGGTTTGTTACAAGATGATGTTTTATTCTGCAGATTAAAAATATTTACTTTGAAAATATCTACATTGGTGAGAATCGCGATCATTCGATTGGATTATTTACTATAGATGATCAGAGTTTGTGCCTTGACATGTGCAAGAATGCAAAACCTGAAATTGAAGCATTATGTGTTGCACACAAACACGAAAACGTAATGATGATTTATAATGATTTTAGCAAATGCTTTACGTTTCTCGTATTATTTGTTTTATTTAATAAAACGAAATTAAGTCAATCAAGTTAATTAAACATTTCGTAAAAAGTGACAGAGCACAAAAATATAATAATCAAAGAGCTTTGTAAAACAAAAATACGCAACGATAAGTGCCATTAATGAGCGTTGAACATCTAATCTAACAAAGTCAAACTGCAATTCATTACTAAATAAAAACAAAATCTACAGTAGACAGTCATTTCTTTCAAATATATTTTAATATTTTCGATCTTGGTATATTAATTTTGTTTGTATTTAATGTGTTTTTTTTGTAGTTTGGCGTGTTTGAGTTTTTTAATCATTTGCTTTATGTAATTCAATTTGATTGTACTTGTTTACAATTTTATTCGTCTAATAAGAGCTGATGTGGGTAAAAATGTTAGTTTATTGATTGGTTTTTTGCTATGTATTGTATGAAGGAGTCGTGTTAAATGTATTTGTGTTATGAATGGAAAAATGTCTACTCTTTTCCCAAATAATGAATCATGATTTGTGTTGGGGAAAAGCTTGGCATCTTATTGAAAGTTGCTTGCAAACAAGTTTGAAATTACGACAACCAGTCTTGCTCGCAATGAAATCAATTTTTTATTAAATTTAAGTAAATCGATTGTTGATATTTTCATCATAGTATTTTCAGTAATCATTTGTTTGCAATTAACTAAGCATCGAAAATGCAATAGATAAAATAACAATAAATTTGAAATCTATCTGATTTTGAAATGCTTTGGTTAAACACGTAGTTTCATTGTTCATTTCAAGTTTGTTTATTCGATTTAGTTTCAAGAAAACTTTGGTTTCTTACAAGATGTTGTTTTTATATTGCAGATTGGTAAAATAAAGTTTTGTTATACTAAGATTGATGAGAATTACGCTCATATGATTGGAAAATGTATTAGGAATGAGGGAGAACTCTGGCTTGAGTATTGCGAGTTTACAAAACCTGCATTTGAAACATTATGTGTTACACTAAAAGACAAACATGTAAGTCTTAGCTAATAACGTTTCTAACAAAACTGTTTAAAACTTATTTTCCAATTATTTCTTGTAATAAACTGTATTGAAATGAAAACAAGTCATTGATTGACAGTACAGTAAGTAACTATTTTATATTTTAAACGAAAATTTGTCAAGAACTGGTTCAAATCTGCAGTCGCTATCCAATACTATTATTTTCAATTGAAAACCTGTCAAAATAACTGACAGAGTTATGTTTGACGCAAAAGTTTTGTTTGTGTTTTTTTTTTTTTTTTGATAGAACTTATCTAACTTGAAGTACATAGTTTGTATCGTAAATCATGGAATCTTATTGAGAAAATTACAGAGACCTTCTACATTAAAATCTCACAATGACAAGCGCCTTGAATACAAGTTAAACACACTCAACTTACTGATATCAAATAACAATTAATTACTAAATAGTAAAATAATGAATAGTTTTTACAGATATAAATTTTTTTTTTTCAATAAAATAAAATAGCTAAATTTATCTTAGGAAGATCTTACTGAAATTTGTTTGCAAGAGAGTTGATTACGACAGCTGGTTTTACTGGCAAATAAACTGAAGTAAATCAATTATGTTTTTCATTGTAATATTTGAATAATAATCTATTCGTTGCAACTAACAAAGCATCGACAATGAAATCAACAAATAAATAACAACAAATTTAAATTATATCTGACTTTTAAGTGCTTTGGTCAAAAACGCTGTTACATTTTTAAGTGTTTCAATCGGTTCAGTTTCAAGAAATGTCTTGGTTTGTTACAAGATGATGTTTTATTCTGCAGATTAAAAATATTTACTTTGGAAATATCTACATTGGTGAGAATCGCGATCATTCGATTGGATTATTTACTAAAGATGATCGGAGTTTGTGCCTTGACATGTGCAAGATTGCAAAACCTGAAATTGAAGCATTATGTGTTGCACTCAAACACGGAAACGTAATGATGATTTATAATGATTTTAGCAAATACTTTAAGTTTCTCGTATTATTTGTTTTATTTAATAAAACGAAATTAAGTCAATCAAGTTAATCAAACATTTCATAGAAAGTGACAGAGCACAAAGATATAATAATCAAAGAGCTTTGTAAAACAAAAATACGCAACGATAAGTGCCATTAATGAGCGTTGAACATCTAATCTAACAAAGTCAAACTGCAATTCATTACTAAATAAAAACAAAATCTACAGTAGACAGTCATTTCTTTCAAATATATTTTAATATTTTCGATCTTGGTATATTAATTTTGTTTGTATTAAAGTGTTTTTTTTGTAGTTTGGCGTGTTTGAGTTTTTTAATCATTTGCTTTATGTAATTCAATTTGATTGTACTTGTTTACAATTTTATTCGTCTAGTAAGAGCTGATGTGGGTAAAAATGTTAGTTTATTAATTGGTTTTTCGCTATGTATTTTATTTGTGTTATGAATGGAAAAATGTCTACTCTTTTCCCAAATAATGAATCATGATTTGTGTTGGGGAAAAGCTTGGCATCTTATTGAAAGTTGCTTGCAAACAAGTTTGAAATTACGACAACCGGTCTTGCTCGCAATGAAATCAATTTTTTATTAAATTTAAGTAAATCGATTGTTGATATTTTCATCGTAGTATTTTCAGTAATCATTTGTTTGCAATTAACTAAGCATCGAAAATGCAATAGATAAAATAACAATAAATTTGAAATCTATCTGGTTATGAAATGCTTTGGTTAAACACGTAGTTTCATTGTTCATTTCAAGTTTGTTTATTCGATTCAGTTTTAAGAAAACTTTGGTTTCTTACAAGATGTTGTTTTATTTTGCAGATTGGTAAATTAAAGTTTAAGAATAGTAAAATTGATGAGGATTGCGCTCATATGATTGGAAAATGTATTAGGAATGAGGGAGAACTGTCACTTGAGTATTGCGAGTTTACAAAATCTGCATTTGAAACATTATGTGTTACACTAAAAGACAAACATGTAAGTCTTAGCTAATAACGTTTCTAACAAAACTGTTTAAAACTTATTTTCCAATTATTTCTTGTAATAAACTGTATTGAAATGAAAACAAGTCATTGATTGACAGTACAGTAAGTAACTATTTTATATTTTAAACGAAAATTTGTCAAGAACTGGTTCAAATCTGCAGTCGCTATCCAATACTATTATTTTCAATTGAAAACCTGTCAAAATAACTGACAGAGTTATGTTTGACGCAAAAGTTTTGTTTGTGTTTTTTTTTTTTTTTTTGATAGAACTTATCTAACCTGAATTACATAGTTTGTATCGTAAATCATGGAATCTTATTGAGAAAATTACAGAGACCTTCTACATTAAAATCTCACAATGACAAGCGCCTTGAATACGAGTTAAACACACTCAACTTACTGATATCAAATAACAATTAATCACTAAATAGTAAAATAATGAATAGTTTTTACAGATATAAATTTTTTTTTTCAATAAAATAAAATAGCTAAATTTATCTTAGGAAGATCTTACTGAAATTTGTTTGCAAGAGAGTTGATTACGACAGCTGGTTTTACTGGCAAATAAACTGAAGTAAATCAATTATGTTTTTCATTGTAATATTTTCAATAATAATCTATTCGTTGCAACTAACAAAGCATCGACAATGAAATCAACAAATAAATAACAACAAATTTAAATTATATCTGACTTTTACGTGCTTTGGTCAAAAACGCTGTTACATTTTTAAGTGTTTCAATCGGTTCAGTGTCAAGAAATGTCTTGGTTTGTTACAAGATGATGTTTTATTCTGCAGATTAAAAAAATTTACTTTGAAAATATGTACATTGGTGAGAATCGCGGTTATTCGATTGGATTATTTACTATAGATGATCGGAGTTTGTGCCTTGACATGTGCAAGATTGCAAAACCTGAAATTGAAGCATTATGTGGTGCACTCAAACACGGAAACGTAATGATGATTTATAATGATTTTAGCAAATGCTTTATGTTTCTCGTATTATTTGTTTCATTTAATAAAACGAAATTAAGTCAATCAAGTTAATTAAACATTTCATAGAAAGTGACAGAGCACAAAGATATAATAATCAAAGAGCTTTGTAAAACAAAAATACGCAACGATAAGTGCCATTAATGAGCGTTGAACATCTAATCTATCAAAGTCAAACTGCAATTCATTACTAAATAAAAACAAAATCTACAGTAGACAGTCATTTCTTTCAAATATATTTTAATATTTTCGATCTTGGTATATTAATTTTTTGTAGTTTGGCGTGTTTGAGTTTTTTAATCATTTGCTTTATGTAATTCAATTTGATTGTACTTGTTTACAATTTTATTCGTCTAATAAGAGCTGATGTGGGTAAAAATGTTAGTTTATTGATTGGTTTTTTGCTATGTATTGTATGAAGGAGTCGTGTTAAATGTATTTGTGTTATGAATGGAAAAATGTCTACTCTTTTCCCAAATAATGAATCATGATTTGTGTTGGGGAAAAGCTTGGCATCTTATTGAAAGTTGCTTGCAAACAAGTTTGAAATTACGACAACCGGTCTTGCTCGCAATGAAATCAATTTTTTATTAAATTTAAGTAAATCGATTGTTGATATTTTCATCGTAGTATTTTCAGTAATCATTTGTTTGCAATTAACTAAGCATCGAAAATGCAATAGATAAAATAACAATAAATTTGAAATCTATCTGATTTTGAAATGCTTTGGTTAAACACGTAGTTTCATTGTTCATTTCAAGTTTGTGTATTCGATTCAGTTTTAAGAAAGCTTTTGGTTCCTTCAAGATGTTGTTTTTATTTTGCAGATTGGGAATATAAAGTTTTGTGTTACCAAGATTGATAAGAATTACGCTGATATGATTGGAAAATGTATTAGGAATGAGGGAGAACTGTCGCTTGAGTATTGCGAGTTTACAAAACCTGCATTTGAAACATTATGTGTTACACTAAAAGACAAACATGTAAGTCTTAGCTAATAACGTTTCTAACAAAACTGTTTAAAACTTATTTTCCAATTATTTCTTGTAATAAACTGTATTAAAATGAAAACAAGTCATTGATTGACAGTACAGTAAGTAACTATTTTATATTTTAAACGAAAATTTGTCAAGAACTGGTTCAAATCTGCAGTCGCTTTCCAACACTGTTATTTTCAATTGAAAACCTGTCAAAATAACTGACAGCGTTACATTTGACGCAAAAGTTTTGTTTGTGTTTTTTTTTTTTTTTTTGATAGAACTTATCTAATCTGAACTACATAGTTTGTATCGTAAATCATAAAATCTTATTGAGAAAATTACAGAGACCTTCTACATTAAAATCTCACAATGACAAGCGCCTTGAATACAAGTTAAACACACTCAACTTACTGATATCAAATAACAATTAATCACTAAATAGTAAAATAATGAATAGTTTTTACAGATATAAATTTTTTTTTTCAATATAATAAAAAGCTAAATTTATCTTAGGAAGATCTTACTGAAATTTGTTTGCAAGAGAGTTGATTACGACAGCTGGTTTTACTGGCAAATAAATTGAAGTAAATCAATTATGTTTTTCATTGTAATATTTGAATAATAATGTATTCGTTGCAACTAACAAAGCATCGACAATGAAATCAACAAAAAAACAACAATGTTTAGACTGTCATGTATTCTGTTTCCGATTAAGTATGAGGAATCAAAACCTAAAACACTATTCAATGTGTGTAGAGGGCGGAAATCAATGGAGTAATCATTTTTAAGTTCAATTATTGATTTCAATGTATTGTAATTTGGTGTAAGAATAATATAATTTTCATCATCACTCTTCTCTCGGTTTAGATACTTGATTTCATCGTTGAGGTCTTTGATATTGTAGCTACCAGGAGGTATTTCAAAAAACTTGCATCCACTTTCGCCAGTTGAATAATAAAAATTATTATTAAGGCTCGTAATATTATGCCAAGAATACCATATTTGAGAGCTGATTATTGCCATCTCATAACTTTTTTTGATGTTTAATTGCAATGGAGGATTAAAACTAGTTACAAAATTTTCTGAGGTTTTCTGACTTTTTTTTGAGTCAAAAAAGAGTTGTATTGATGTCATTTTAATATAACATTACTTAAGTTTTGATAATCACAAGGTGAAATGCATTTGTGGGACTTCAATTTGTTTAGTATACTAGTAATTTCTTTGTTTAAACGATTGTTATTATTACCAGTTTGTTTGGCTGCTACTAACAAATTAAGCCTTTCACACAATTCATCGAGACTTTTAAATTCTCTTCCAACTGTTAATTCCATTCCTTTCAGCACTTTATTTAATTTTTCTCTGTATTTTCTGAACACGCTAATCTATTTGTAAATCACAGCTGTATCAGTATCTTTTCGTCTTTGCTGTCCACTTAATCTTTTATTAATTAGTATAGTTTTTTTTTTTAAACTGGTAATGTAGTCTGGTCCACGTTTTACAAGCTCCACTATGTCTTTTTCTAATTTATGTTGTGCTAACAGTTGTTTTTCTTCATCTTTGAAATCTATAATATAACTTGGCCTTTCTTCTTGTAATTCTTTAATTGGTTTGTCTTGCCTTTCATCTGTTCTCTTCTGGGTTTCTTCAATTTTGTTTTAGTTATGGGAATGAAAATTTCAGAAGCAGATTCTTGTAATTGTTGTTTGGACTAAATTTCGTTTTGTAGCCTTTTTTAAGAAGCTTTCGATTGTTTAGGTATTCTTCAATAAGCTTGTTTTTCTTTTTTAATTTTTCTTCTTTTACAAAAGTCAGTTTTTACTATATAGCATATAAAAGCTTAAGCCCAAAAATGGTCAAAGCATTTTCTGTAACGAAGAGGTTTGTGCTGAGCTGTTTTATCCAACACTATGAAACTGTATGGATCCTTAGTTGCTACACGGTAAATTGATTCCATTTTTAGTCTTGTTATGTCTTTTGCATGATCGTCAGAAATATGTCTAATGTCTTTATTGTGTAGGTTTCCGAAAAACGCAAAACAGTTTGTGTTTTTTCTAATGTACTTCGGAGTGTCAAAGTATGATTAGGTGAGATTACAATTTCTATTTCGAGACAAAGAGAAATACTCCTTTATTTTGTTTGTGTTATCTAGTTTTATATCATGAAAAACTATAACTTTTTGTTGGGAATCAAGCTCTTCTACTGGAGGAATATATTCAGGACTTAGTATTTCAATACCTTGTTTTTGCAGAAATTGGTATTTATTTTGGTCTGGATTAAGGGTATACACACGACAAGTATTATAATTCATTTATTTAAAAATCATATTTATAAGCAAATTTGTCTTTCCCGATCCTGTTAAACCAACTATCATGTAGTGACAATCTGGAAGAAGATAATGGTGTTTGACGTGATTATTATTATCACTTAAATATTTATCAAAATTTATTATATCCATTTATATTAAAGACTGATAAAAATGAGTATTTCAAAATTTGGTACAACTAACTCTTCAGCACCAACCAAAGTCGTAGGAATTGAAAATAAAGTTTCCAAGTCAGGAAACATAATGTATGGTGACCTAAACTTGAATGGTCATAGTATTGAAAACTTAGCTAACCCTGAAGAAGAATCTGATAGTGTAAACAAAGGATTTTTGGATAGCAACTTTATACGCTTTAAAGATAATATCCAATTAAGTACAAAGCTAGCAGTTATAGGTAATGACAGAATTGCATCAAGAAGTCCTATTCAAGTTCAAGGTCGTAATCTTATTGGTGTGAGCTCCATCAGACCTTTATCACACGAAAATTCTATTTCAAACAACACATATATAACACTAGGGGATTTATTGTATTTAAGAGGTGTTTCTGACCCGACACTCCCTTTAGATGGAGTGAATAAACAATATGTTGACGAACGTTTTAACAATGTATTTTCAGATAACATCGACTTACATGGAACATATAAAGTTGTAAATTTAAGTGACCCGACAGATCCTACAGATGCAGCAAATAAACAATAAGTAGATGATCACTTCAGCAGTGATTTGAATTTAAACAATAATCAAATTACTGGATTAGCAGATCCTATTGATGATCATGATGCAGCAACAAAAATATTTGTCCCACAACCAGCATATGATGTTTATAAAGCTTTTTGTAACAGTGAAAATAGAGAAATACAATTAAAATACCTCAGGGGTAAAAATAATATGTGCACACTCTACAATAATAATGTGATTGGTTTAACAAACATATCGTCTGGTAATGTATTGCAAATATCCATAAGTGGTTCTGCTATAAATAATACTTCAGGTACGTTGGCTGTTAAACTTGTTGAACCTCGATCTTCTAAAATATTAAAAAGATTTAACATACGTCGCTCACCTGTTTAACACCCACAACAACGCACGTTCAATGCAACAATTTTAGTACAACCCATTTCAACAAGTAAAAAATTTGTATCTGAATATTCTGCTCCATCGGGAGAACAAGCATACTTTGAGTTTAATGTGATATTTATGTTCAAATTAATTAAAATTGTATATTAGAGATGTCAAAAAAAAAAGAGAAATTTCACGAATATTTGAACCCTTTTCACGTCTTCGATATGTTTGTATCTCTTTCAATGAACTTCGAAGACGAAAAAATGAAATATTAGCAATGTTCAATGCACATCCGGAAATTGAAGAATACTGGAAGAAAAAAGAATTCCTTGAAGATGAACCTATGGATACAGCCTGAAGAATTGCGTTCTGATGACGTCATTTATATTCTTTTTTTTTGCAACCGTGTACCAAGTGATCCGCCGATTCATGAATTCTGATGACGTCATTTATATTCTTTTTTTCTGCAAGCGCGGACCAAGTGGTCCGCCGATTCGTTTCGAGATTTGTGTGTTTATTTAAAGTTTATGTTTGCTTACCAATTGTTTGCGTTGGTTTTTATTGTACAACTAATAAAAAAGATATTTAAAATAAAATACACCGAAAACCACTTTTAGTTAAATTTTTATAAGTTCTATAAATGCCGGTTCCAAAACATAAAAATTAAAACAAAGGTTTTTTTAAAGATATCGAACATTCCCAAATCAATAAAAAAATTTTTTAAAAACTAAGATTTAAATCGCATCGGACACGGCTTCCAGTTAAATTTTTTAAATATAGGTTTCAAATCAATAAAAAATTTTTTTTAATTTTAATTCACACATTAATAAAGATTTGGAAATTGCACTGGAAGCGGCATTTCATATACTACTGCTCATATTTCGTATTTGCTTCTCTGTTAACGACTGATTGTATTTTAAGCTGTGAAAATGTTGGAATTTTAAACTTTTTTGAGCATAGAGCCTTTTAATAGTCTTAGCATATGTCCGGTAGGATTAGTTTGTAGTCTTCGTTTGTTTGCAGATCAACATTGTGCAGTAATCTTAGTCAAAGTAATTCAGTAAATTAACTGTAAATTAACAAGTGAAAATCTACAGACCCATAGAATTGCAAAATCATCCAGAAAGATTTCGCTTCTTGCCTGCTCCTGGTCTTCTGAGTTTTGGAAAAACATAAAGGCCGTCGTTCGGTGTATTCAGTCCGAAAGTACCGGAAAAACAAATTATCAGCTCACCGAATCCCCCCTTACCTGGGATTGTAGTTTGTAGCGTTTGCAAATCGTTTTTGAAATATGATTCTAAAGCGACTGGCCCTTCTCATATACAGCCCACGCTGAGAATTGTAAGTCACTCAAAGCAATTACAAATAGCTGTTACTTTCTTCCCATTTTAACCAAGAGAGCATTAAAACTAAAAAAAAGAATCAGAAAAACTCAGAATTAATAATGCAGAAATGCAATTAATCAGATTGGATTCTCCAAAAATAATGATTTAAGCTGTTTGTTCAACTAATTTATTCGCTAAATATTAAACTTAAAATTAAATTCGCGCCCAATTCAGGCTTGAAATAGATATTCGGGTTCGGGCTGAGTTCGGGTCTAAAAATTGGGCCCAATTACAAGTCTGATCGTGCAATGATGAAAAAACAGTTTAAGTGTTTTCTCAGTTTTTTTTCTTGATTTTTATTTGCTTCAGATAAAAAAAGCTTATTGGTTTCTCAAAAATTAGTTTTTTTTGCAGATCAAGAAAATGCAGTTTTTGGGTATTGTTTTTGATCTTCATCTTATTCATTTTATTGAGAAATGTATCAGCAATGACGGAGAACTGTCGCTTCGCGATCAGGACATTTCAAAACCCGTGTGTGAAACGTTACGTGTTGCGCTTGAAAACAAACATGTAACGATTAGCATGGAATAATTTTTTGAAATTTCTTATTATAAACACTTAAAGAAATTGTAGAAAATTACCAACGCACGTGTTTTATTTTATTTCCCTTGAGTTTCTATTCATTATTTGCGCGAGCACTCGCTGCCAGCGCCTTTTTTGTTTTACGCTTTATTTTTAATTAATCTCACCTTGAAGCATAGTTGTGTCTGCAGCGCGTTGATTTTAGAGCTGGCTTTATTCGTTTGTTCTCACTTCTCAATTTGTGAGGCGACCAGCTGCAGTGTTTGTGGGCAGCTGGTTAAAGTCTGAGTAGACTTAGCGTGCAGTTTAAGATATTTCCCGTTTTCCCCGTGAGTCAGCACCGAAGTGAACTGCTCGGTAAGACACCTATGCGTTTTCTTTTTGTGTTTAATTTTTAGTTTGTTTTTATTTATTTACAGATTACCGTTTCCGCTTTCGTTTCCGCTTTCGTTTTCGCTTTTATTTCCAAGTTTCAACGTTTCAGTTATAACTTATTTTATATTAAATTATTTTCCTTGATTATTATTTCCTTTTAATTTTAAGAAGCCGGAAGCGCGTTGATCGACACTTCACTTTGCGGTAATCGGCTACTTCAGCGCCGTTTACCGTTATAGAAATGTTATCAAATTTGCATTTGCTTCGAAAAAAAATTTAATTAAAAAACCGTATTCAACAAAAAAAAACTTTATTTTTGGCTTTTTGTTTACGATAGTTATCAAATGATGTATTAAAGTTGTTTGCAAATCATAAACTTTTTATGAAAAAGAACTTTTAATTAAGAAAGCACATATCTGTACTTCAAGAACACACAACAAAAAGTGTCTTGAACGCTTATGTAAACACCTACCTAACGATGTTAAATTGAAATCAATGAATCATTAAATTAAAATATGTGAATATTTTGAACGATTAAAGTAATTTTGTTTTTTGAATAAAATAAAGATTAACTGTGTAATGTTGAAGGATCTTTATTATATTGTTGATTTTACTTTCAGAAAAGCAAGAAAACGTTTTTTTCATTCGACAATGTAATTTCACGCTAGAATAACTATTTACAGTTTAGCCAAAACAAATAGATGTATCATATCTCCTACCGCGCAGATTAACTTTAATCTGAAGTGTAATACACGTCCAGAATATAAACGTTTTTACTCAGTTAATACATTTTATAATCATCAACTTGTTTGGACTGTCGACGTTTGATTTCGAGTAGAGCGGCGTGATTAAAGCTTTTCAATTTCAATTAACATATTAGTTAAAGAACGTGAATTACAACAGCGAGCATTAAAAGAGTTAGTTACAGCAACATTATTATTATTTACATTATCTAAATCACTATTAGTTGTATCAATTAACCGTTTGTGTGCAAGTAACGTCCATTGTGACTAATAATCATGCCAGATTCCAACATAATTAAATAACGTCTTGCTTGTTCATAACACTCTAATATTTTACTATATTCACTCTAATATTTATATTTACTATTAACGTTTTGAAATTTGATTTTAAATTCACATAAGGAATCTTACACGCAAGGCTTTAATTTACAAGCAGAGCGATCATAGTAATATTCTAATTTGTCTTTCTGTTAAGCAACTTCTTTTCGTCCACTTGTCATTTGTCCATTGGAGTCTATTGTAAACACTAACGGTCAAAACAGTTTTGTGGTTTTGCTGATCTAAAATTAGGTGGGCCATCGTCACTGGAAAAATAATCACATACGGCGTTGTTAACAAATCTTTCTTTTAAGTAGCCAATTATTAATACAATTTTGGTGACCCAGAGTTTTGAAGCTTGTGATACATTCTCTTTTTTTGATTTATTATCAGTTTTCTTTTGCGTTATTTTTTGCGCCTTTTTTTTATCGCCCTATAGCCTTTTGTTGTAGTTTTTATGCTTGTGCAAAATGAGCAATGAAACAAAGAAGAAGAGAATAAAGCTAAAAAATTGACTTGAAAAGTATGTGTTTAAAACCAGAGAGCAAGAAGAATATTGAACAGCTAGGCAGTAGCGGCCTACTTTCTGAACCAATTAAAATAAACTAAAAATTGTTTTTTTCAATCCCTACACAAGTTTCCCATGCGAATCAATGAGCGACATTTTGACTTCAAATAGGCCTGACTACCAATCGACTATGATAAAAAATTTATCTCCATTTAAATTACATAAGTCAGTGAAAAAGCATTCAGGAAAAGGAAAGGGTTTTAATGGTTCGCGCTGTTGACTTTGGCAATTTTTTTTACAGTCTGTTCGGCAAAAATTTTCAATATCATTGTCGATGTTCAGCCGGTGGAGTACAAGTCCAACCCGCGAGTTGAGCCAATGTCTCTGTGTCCGGCATACAACTTATTTCGCACAGTCTTTTCGAGCAATTTTGGAATGAGCACGCGCGTTTGTCTTTAGACAAATTAGTAATTGAGCGTTTTTGTGGGGCAGAAACCCTTGAATGATTTGATCTTTGGCTTCATCTCTAATTTTTTCGAGTCTTAACGAGCATTCGGCATATTCAGCTTTTACAAATCTAGCGGTATTGACGGCAAACTGTTGAGCTTTCAATGTGTCAGCATCACGCTGAGAAGGAGCCTTCACGGAATACCGTAATCATATGTCGCCGATTTTATTTCAACTTTTCGGTATATATTCTATAGTAAAGTTGTGATTTAAATGTTTCGGATTTTCACTGCAGTTTTCTGGGAAAAAATGTAAAATTTTTTTAAGAAAGTTGATTGAGTTGTTGATTTTGAAATTATATATTTTTGTAGTAAGAAACTGTGGTTTCTTGCTATTTGTTGAGAGCAGTTTTCAAGAGAATTCAGTCATGCTCTGCTGGAACTAATTGATTAACAACTTCAGTGTCGCGGCAAATTATTTTTTGGGCCGGCATAAATAAAAAAATAAACACAGCTTTGGTTCAGAGCGCTGGTATTTGGGTTAGCAATTTCAATTGGTTTTTTAAGATTTTTGAGTAAAGTTGTGACATTGACATTTTAATAAAATGCAGGCTACAACCCATTAATTTCACGTAACAGTTTTATCGGATTTTAGCCTTTTACTATTTTTTAATAAAAGTCTTTTGCAATGTTATAGCAGTAAAAATTCTTTTACGTGTATGGTGACATTTGAATTAAAATAACGACAGGCTCAATGGCAACCACGCCCAAATAATTTTTGTAAAAAAGAATAATAGTACAGTAAGCTACACGTTTACAATTAAGTAAAATATATAAAAAAAATAGAATGAACGGAAATTTGTTTAGTTAATGGCAAATTACTAATAGCAAAACTAAGTTATACAAAGAAAACCTTATTCATTAGCGCAAAATCCTACGAAATAATTGAATTAATATATAAAATTGCAAATTTTTGATACTTATCAAGCAAGTTATACTATTTTTGCTATGGGTTCTTACCAGAAAAAGTAAGTAAAAAGAGAGTCAATTATTTTTGATACCATTTCTAACAAAAGCTCAATTTAAACAGAAATACCTGACTGATTTGTTATTTAAAGTTACTAACAAGATTTTTAAAATATGGCAAAAATAGGACAATGATTGCCATTGTTACTGAATTGAAAGTAATTAGAAATAATTTAAAATACGAGCGTACCTACATTAAGTTAACTTAATTAACTGAAAAACTATGTAGCAAAAAAAACATCCAAATTGCGACAAATTTCATGATTAAATCAGTGAGTTTTGGAGTTTTTTCTTTAATGCAAACAATGTGCTTTGCCAAAAACTTAAATTATCAACATTTTTAATGATAAATATAAGTTTTAAAAGTGTTTCAGTTCTATAAGGAAATTAAAAATCTTGTTGTAGTCCATGTAATAGAGGGGGCTTAAAATTTAAATTTATATGAGGCCCTTAAAAAATATGGTATCAATATGAATAAACATGTTCATACTAAAAAAATTTTTTTTTAAAAAAAACACATATAATCGGTGTTCAAAATTTTAATGGGGGCGTAAAATATGAAGAAACGACAAACTTCAATTTAGAGCAATTATTTTTATTTAAAACTTTAAAAGCACTTTTAAATGATGCAGAGCATCAAAATAAACTAATTTATAAATTAAACTGTTTTTATCCAAAAAAAATTGTAATGGACGACGGTGTCACACCAAACCTTTGAAAATTTAAGATTTTTTGTAAATTATCGTGATAAAACAAATTTATTGCTGCCTTGGTTTAAATCTTTTTGTGAATTTTAGTAACCTCGCATAAAGATTTTTAAATTATTTCTGACTTCGTTTAAATCTTTTTGTAACCTCGAAAAACAGTTTTAAGACATTTCTGCTTTTGTTTAAATTTTTGTAACCTCGCAAAAAAATTTTTTTAAATTATTGCTGCCCTTGTTTAAATCTTTCGTAGCCTCAAAAACAGCTTTAAGTCATTTCTGACCTGTTAAGTTTTTGTAACCTCGCAAAAAGATTTTTAAATTATTTCTGACCTTGTTTAAATCTTTTCGTAACCTCCAAAATCAGTTTTAAATCATTTCTGCTTTTGTTTAAATTGTTGTAACCTCGCAAAAAATACTTTTAATTTATTTCTGTCTCTGTTAAAAATTACTGTTTTTTGAATTTTGTACCGTGCAAAAAAATTTCTAATTGTTTCTATCCTTGTTTAAATCTTTTCTTAACCTCCAAAAACAGTTTTAAGTCATTTCTGACCTTGTTTTTTTTATTTTTATCTCTATATTTATCCTCCTGACTTGCAGGAAAGCGACGGAGGCGCTAATACATAGGGTAGGCAATTACTCCGACCTGCTTCCGGAGATGCCAAGATATTGCTGTCCGTATGTAATTTAATAAAGATATGACTGTAATTTTAGAACTGCTTGCCAAGACCACCAAGCAGGGGAATGTGCCGTAAAGTGTTTTTCCCAAGGACACAGCAGAAAGGCGCAAGTGGGTTTTGAACCGAGACCGTGTTGGTCACGAGTCCAGCGCTTTAACCACTCGACACGCTGCTGTTAAGTTTTCGTAACCTAACATAAAGATTTTTGAATTATTTCTGTCTTCGTTTAAAATTACTGCTTTTTGGATGTTCGTGCCTCTTGAATAAAACCACAATCTTTTGTTTAGAATTATTGTGTTCGCCTTTTTTAAAATTTGTTTTACAATCTGTAACAAAATGTAAAAACAACTGTAGTTTAGAAAACGCATCTCTCGGAAAAACTAATTCAGAGATCAAAACCAAGTTTCGCGCTTAATTGATAAGACGACTAAAGTTTCTAAATGCGGATTTTTTGAAAACCTGATCCACCGATTGGATTGTAGTTTTGCACTCAGTTCTAAAGACAATAAAAACTCCTTTTAGTTGAAAAACAAACTTGATTCGTGGACAAAATATTTTCTCCTTTGTACATTGTTTGGTGTGAATTTTTCAATAAATGCTAGTGTAAAAGCTTTTAGAGCTCAATTGTTTGTATAATGGCGTAGAGGTTTCAAAACCTGAGTAGCTTTGTAAGAGCCGGACCATCGGGCGTCGGAAAAACTTTTTGGGTGTTTAGGTTTGTAGACAGTTTAAAAGAGTTTTTGTCCGGAAATAGAACGCGTCTTATACCATTATGAGGTATGGCAAGAGCTATCGACAAGTACGTGAATAAAAGCAACTTTAAGCAAGGCATTTCAAGCCCAGAAGATTTAAAAGAGGGTCAAAACGCTTTAGTCATACTTGACGATTTGATGTTTGCCGATCCAGAATTTTTGGCTAAAATCTTCAGCGTCTACTCGCATCGTTTTTCGCTTCAGCGTGCTCATGACGGTACAGAATTTGTTTCACAAAGGTCAGCGCGAGATAAGTTTGAATTTTCAAATTGTTATTTTTTTTAAAAACTGTAGAGACACGAACCAAATCGCGCATTTCATGCGACAAATCTATCCAAAAACATGCAAAAACGCTTTGAAAGCTTATAAAGACGCTGTTTCTTTGCAAAGAAGTTATTTGATGATTGACTTGCGCCGCGAAACGAACGATAAACAGAGGTGTCATACAGGAATTTTTCCATCAGACACTCACTATCTTTATCAATAAATCGCTTGCAAAAAAACGGACCAGTGCTGCGTTCGCTTCAAAAGACCCCGACATCCTTGCAAAAAAGTATTCTAAACAAGGCGTCGCCAGAAGGTATTAACGTTGTATTTGCGATTTCGCACACACTATTCTGCAAGGAAACGTTAGCTTATTACGTCATTACAAAAAGAAATTATGTCAAGATAAATCTAAGCTTTAAAAGTTGGCTGACCGCAAGGCAGCGTTAAAGAAAAAAACGTCTCGTACAAACCGGTGGATTCCCCCTGCTTTTACTGTCAGCACTTGCTCCTGTGATAAAGGGTGTGCTAAGTAGTCTTGCAAAATGAGAAAATTGATTGCGTTGGAACTTGAAGTTTATAAAAAACTCAAACACGAAGCCGCTGACAAAAAAGTGCTTTCCGACCTCGATCAAAAAATGCAAGAAGTCTTACAATCAAACCGACCCGACAGCAAAAAAGTAACACTTTATAACGAAGCGTTGCAAAAATCAAAGTTATTTATGAAAAAATCTCAACCGAAAACATTGGTAAAAAAAGCCTTTGCTGAAAACGCGGTTTTAAAACGATACAAAAAACGTGCCGGGGTGAAAAAACTACTCAAAAAGAAGTAAAAAGCAAAAAGAACTTAGACTGGGGTGCAGATGGTCAAATGGTGTTAGACAATCGAGTGGTACCAGGTTTGAATATCCACGATTTGTTTCAATCTGCGCTGAAAAAACGTAATCCTTCTTTACCTGGTGTGCGTGAGTTCGAATCTCTGTTATGAGAGAGTATTTAGATTATTATGACCCAAAAAAAAGCGGCTCTTTTTCGGGATCTCGTCACTTTCCAAAACAGTGGTTGCAATCGCAAGACGCTTATAAGCTTCACAAACCAGTGAGAAAAAAATTCAAGCAAAGAAAAACGATTGTGCCGGGCGCTCACATTTAAATGCAAGCGAATCTCGTTAATTTTTCTTTGCTCAAGTCGTACAAGGACAATACGTGTTTTCAAAAAAGATTTTACCGCTTACTCGAAAACGAAAGCAAGTTTGGACATGATCAAAGTTTTTCAGCGTGTAATGTCCAAAACCGGCAAGTTTCAAAAACTGCAAACTGATATGGGGTGTGAATTTCTAAACTGCTCCTTTCAAAGTTGGTTAAAAATAACATTGCATTGAGCATTTTCACACGCAAAATTTCGACACCAAAGCGACCATAGCAGAACGTTTTATTTGCACTTTGAAGAAAAGGCTCTGGCGTTGTTTTACCTACACCAACACCCAAAAATATGTGGAAGTGCTGCCTGCTCTGTTCGAGTCTTATAACAACACCCACCACAGACCCATTGGACGTGCTCCGAATTAAATCAATGCAGAAAACCAAGAAGCGGTCTGGCTCATACTCTACGCCGATTCCGAATTAAGAAAACCAAAACTTAAAGTAGGCGATCAAGTTAGACTGTCCATGACACGAATGCGCTTTCGCAAAGGATTCTTGCCTGAATGGACAGACAAACTGTTTCAAGTCGCTCAAGTATTCCAAGACAATTCTCCTAATTACAAAATCAAAGATTTGCAAGGAGAGTTGCTGGAAGGAGCTTTTGACGAAGAAGAGCTCTAGAAAATCTTTAAAAAAGATGATGTGTTTAGAATCAAGCATATTCTGAAACAGCGCAAGCGCAAGAAAGGTGTTGAATTTTTGGTAAAGTGGTTTGGCTAACCTGCTTCGTTTAATTCTCGGGTCAAAGAAAAAGACCTCGTATGACTGCTTTAACCAACTTTGACATCGTTTTGTTTGCTGCTCCATTTTGGTCTTTTACATTGTGGTGTCGATCAGCTTATACAATTTAACGCAAAGCAACAACAACAAAGAGCGTTGGATTGGTCTTCTGAGCAGCTCCGTGGGTTATTTGCTTCCGTCGCTTTTTCTCATCAAACATGTTCCTTACCCTTTCCAGCAATTTGTCTATGGACATTTATCTTGAAAACAAACTTTCGGATTACGTGGTTCACTTGCCCAAAGAAATCAATTTGACCGGATCGTGGGAGTTGGGTCTGTCAGAGATTCTGTATCCCAACAGTTGGTACAACATTGACACCAACCAATGTTACATTTTCTACCAACACGGTGCTTTAGAATTTGTAGCAGTGCTTCCAGCAGGTTATTATCAACAACCCCAATACGTCACGTCAGATACTTCACGAAATGAAACTAGAGTTTGAAGTTAGAAAAAAGCAATTGTGAGTGAAGGAGTTTTGACAAAATCAATCGATTTTAAACATTAAGTAAGAATGGTCAAGTCAATCAACAAGCAATTGCTGACAGACCTGGTTCGTTCTTGTTAGAACTTGTCAGGACAATATAGCTTGTTGTTGGCCCCAGCTGAAGTCGAAAACTTAAACAGCTGGCACAACTTTTTGCTTACTTTTCGAGAAGAAGCAAAAACTTCCCAGCTTTCTGCTCTGTTATGGTACCGCAATACTAAAGGACATTTCGATAGTTGTGCTGCAGCAAACACAGGCTACACACAACCCAAGTTTTGGCTGCAGAAAGCAAAGAAATCGATATGATGGGAAAATTACATATTGATTTTGCTTTTCAAAATCGTTACTTGTTAAATGGAGTCGAAGTACGCTTGCGTTAGATTCTATCCAAGGATCTTTTTTTGCTTGCGCGGAAACGCAGACCAAGCACAAAACAAAGTGTCTTTGAAGGAAGTGAACTTGTTTACATGCAAGTAAAACCCGACCCGGCCGTACAACTTGCTCATGTCACAGCCTTGCAGCATACCCGCTCGGACGCGTGAAAGCCAAGAGCTTTACCGTACTGACTGGAAATCGAAGCATCACCGAGAAAAACTTGTTTTGGGGCAATTACCTACTCAAATGGTGATGGTGGTCGGTGTAGTGGACAACGACGCTTACAACGAAGTCATCACCAAATCTCTTTTCTATTTTAAGCACAACAGCATCAATTTCATGACGCTTTGTTGTGACAATGTTCAAATCCCTGCTAAACCTGTGCAGCCGGACTGTTCGTGCCAAAGTGGCCCTGCCTAGTTTCGAACTCCATTTAATTTAAAACACGGATTAATTTCTTTTCTCGCATTACGTCATCTTGAAAATCAGCGCTTTTTTGTTAGTTTCTGCGAGACGATTTCTTTTAATAGTAGCAACTAGGTCTTTTTCTTTCTTTTCAACTAATGTAACGTTCTTGTTTTGGAATACTCTGAAGTGGATTTAGTTAGTAAGTCATTTTTTGTTTAATTGTTTTATTTATTGTATTAATTAATTTTTATGTTTAATAGAAAACCGTATCCATGCAAGGAACGCGTGGTTAACATCTACTAGAGATATTACGCTAAGAATCTAGCCGTAATACAGTAGAAAGTTTTTAACTAAACTTCAAAACAAGAATGGAAGGCGTCATCACCCGATCCAAAAGTTCTCGGCAGAAAGATGATGCTTCAAAATCAAAAGGTCACAAATCTGGTTCAAAAAGTTCTGTGACCTCAAGTTCTAAAAGAAGTGAGACTTCTTCTGTATTAAAGGCTCGTGCTGCTGCTTGAGAAGCAAAGTTGCAAGTTGAAATGGAAGCTCTTAAACAAAGAGAATTATTAGAGCGAGAAGAGCTGATCTTGCGACAGCGCAGAGAAGAGCAACAATGTGCATTGGAAAAATCTCGCGAAGAAGAAATAAGAAAACTTCAAATTCAAAGTCAAAGAGAAGAATGGGAGATAATGAATCGCAAGCGAATTCTACAAAAAGAACTTGATATTAAATGTGCTGCGATTAAAAGTGATATTATTGACAAAATCTCCGAAAGAAGCTTCTCTGTTTCTGGTCGGAGTAAACACAAAGCTTCTACAAAATTTCAGCTGGAACCAAGTACAAGTAAACTGGAAGCTCCTAGCACAAGCAAATTTGAAGCTATTTCTCTAGCTGTATCTACACCTTTGCCCGAGCAACGGCACTCCGCTAATCAACCAGCTGAGCAAGTGAACTTTAAACCTACTGTCGGTTTTAACGTCTGTCCAGTGGCAACTTCTGAAGACAAACAGCAAGCTTCCTTTCCATCTGTGTTTCCGAAGCTGCCAGAGCCGCGTAAAACGCCAACTTCAGCGCCTTTTGCCAGCTCAACGTCTCAGATGCATCCAACATCGTTTCTCACGCCGCTTCATTCACAACAACAAGTCATTCCAAGTATTGCGTCGTTGAAATTACCCCCTGTGGATATGCCAACATTTTCCGGTGAACCAATCAGGTACTGTCAGTTCATTAATGCCTTTGAATCAATTATTGAAAACAAAGAACCGGATTCTCGGCAATGTTTGTATTATCTTTCACAATACACTAGAGGTATGGCTAAAGATCTAGTTTGTAGCTGTTTATATATTCATAACGCTAGAGATGCACTCCAGCGTGCAAAAATGTTGTTAAAAGAAAATTTTGGGCAACCTTATCAAATAACTAGTGCTTTTATTTCAAAACTTACTGAAGGTCCTTATCTGGCAATAAATCTAGTAAATTAAGCGCTTTTACTATAGATTTAGAAACATGCGTAATAACTTTGAAAGGAATTGGTTGTGCTAACGAAATTAATACTCAGCATGTTCTACCACAAATTATCAATCGCTTGCCTGTACCAATACAGCATAAATGGCGTGCAGTTGCTGATAACATAATGTATGAGGTAAAGAAAAATATTTCGATTGAAGATATTGTATATTTGAAGAATTATGAGGAATTTGGAATTAATTTTTAAACAAGCTGAATAAAGATGAGAAACACCAGACTCGAGTTTTGCTCTTATTAGAGCTCGTCAGTAATGCTTATCTCACCGCGAATCGAACCTCGGACCTGTAGTCTTCCACGCAGGTTACTCTACCACTAAACCACAGATTCCGGACGACAGATGGACTCAAAGCAGCTGTTATACGTTATTCCCGGATTTACTGAACAACGAATACATAGAATCCACTATGTTGTAATTCCAAGGCCGTACCTCATGACCGGGACTTACCCGACAAGCTCTAATAAGAGCAAAACTCGAGTCTGGTGTTTCTCATCTTTATGCAGCTTGTTTAAAAATTAATTCCAAATTCCTCATAATTCTTCAAATATAAATTTCTTCTTCGCTCGTCAAGCTCTAGGAGAGTAAGCGCGATGCTTAACGCTTGTCGGGTAGGTCCCGGTCATGAGGTACGGCCTTGGAATTACAACATAGTGGATTCTATTTATTCGTTGTTCAGTAAATCCGGGAATAACGTATAACAGCTGCTTTGAGTCCATCTGTCGTCCGGGATCTGTGGTTTAGTGGTATAGTAACCTGTGTGGAAGACTACAGGTCCCAGGTTCGATTCGCGGTGAGATAAGCATTACTGATGAGCTCTAATAAGAGCGAAACTCGAGTCTGGTGTTTCTCATCTTTATTCAGCTTGTTTAAAAAATATTGTATATTTTGTGCGAAAGCAAGCTCGTGAGTTAAGCAATCCAGTATTTGGTGTTTCGGTAAAGAAAAGGGTGAACAATCAAATTGTTTTTTGCATCAGCTGTAAAACCTAATACTGATTCGACTAAATCTTTCTTCATGTGTTTGGCTCCTCATTATCTTAATCACTGTAAAAGGTTTCGAAATCTTATCAAGACAGATATAACTTGGTTATTCAAAACAAGTTGTGCTTTGCATGCTTGCAACCAGGACATCGCGCTGACCATTCAAGAACTGACTGCTGCCGGAAGGAGAATTGCAATAAAAAGCACACAACGCTTTTGCATCCTCCTCCCCCGCCTCCAACTTCTGATAGAAACCTGCTTCGTCAGAATCAGCAGAATGCGCTTTTGTGGGTTTTTGGCGAAAACAAAACGAACGACGTAATGTTTCCAATTGTTCCGGTTAAAGTTCGTGCCAGCCCTGGAGATAATTTTGTGAAAACGTTATGCTTTACTAGATCCGGGCAGCACCACAACATTTTGCAGTATTGATTTACTTAACAAGCTCAACGTAACTGGTCGTTATGTTCCGACTATTTCAAATCGTAATGTGGCTACAAGTGCGCAATTTATCCAAAACTTAGAAGTTTGTGACTTTAACGAAAATGAGCATGTTGTGCTGTCGCAATGTTTTTCCTTGAAGTCTCTTCCTATTTCGAAAAATGAAATTCCTACTAAATTAGATACGAGTAATTGGGATTACTTAAATCATATTTCAATGCCCAAACTTAATGCTAACGTTGGTTTACTTATCGGATGCAACTATCCGCAAGTGCTTCAACCTCTGGAAGTAATTCCAAGTCAAAATGGTGGACCTTATGCTTTAAAAACTTTGCTAGGATGGTCGGTGATTGGTCCCAGGTTTTCAAAACGGCTCAGTGAGAAGAACTGCGTATTTTTTGTTAAAACTAAACTTTCAGCAGTATGTGACATGTGTATGGACGTGTGCAGCTTGGAGACTACTGAGGCCTCGATTGAAAATAAACGATTTCTAGCTGAAGTTAATGATTCAATTAAGTTGAAAGAAAACAATCATTACGAAATTCCTCCTTTAAAATTTTCTAACTTAAAGCCTCCCCCCAATAGAGAGTTTGCTTATCAACGACTAATGAGTTTAAAAGGAAAATTTTTGAAGAAACCATCTTTTTACAACGACTACGTACAATTTGTAAGCATGATGTTAGATAACAATTATGCTGAAAAGGCTACAAATTGCGAGGAATCGAACGTTTGGTTTATTCCGCATCATGGTGTATATCATCCGCTAAAACCTGAACAAATTCGTGTCGTATTTGATTGTTCTGCTCGCTTTCGGGGCTTTTCGTTAAATGACAATTTTCTTCAGGGACCTGATTTAACTAACTCTGTATTTTAGGAGTTCTTTGCAGATTTCGACTCGAACCAATTGCGATCATGGGGGACATACAATTAATGTTTCATCTAGTTGAACTACCGGAAAAGGATCGTGATTTAATGCGTTTCTTGTGGTGGAAAGATGGTAATTTAAACGAACCACCACAAGAATACCGAATGAAGGTATATTTATTTGGTGCTGTTTGCTCACCAAGTTGCGCAAATTTTGCCGTACGCAAAATTGCTGAAGATAATGAATCGAAATATCCAACTGGGGTTACAGAAGCAGTTTTAAATAATTTTTACGAAGATGACTGCTTGGCTTCCAGAGCAAATGAAGAAGAGGCAATAAGCTTGATTTCGCAGCTTTCAGAATTACTGCAGAAAGCTGGTTTCAACATAACGAAGTGGGTGAGCAATAGCGATCGTATCTTGCAAACAATTTCCGAAGCGGATCGAGCCGTGAAGTCCGACCGACTCCCTGCATCTTCCTACGCACAACCCGGACGCACGAGCTCTTGGTTTATTGTGGTCAACAAAAACAGATACTTTTCGTTTTGACATGTCTAATATTAAGAAAACTTGCCTCAACAGACGGCAATTGCTTTCTATAGTTAATTCAATTTATGATCCTTGAGGTTTTTTGGCCCCCATCATTCCACCTATGAAAATTCTTAATCAATAACTTTGTCGCCAAAAGCTTGCGTGGGATGATCACATTGATGCTCAATCGCTAATCAAGTTTCATGCCTGGATAGATGAAATCAATCAACTTCGTTTTTTTTTACGTAAATCGTTGTGTAAAGCCGTGTAATTTTGGCATAATTAACGTAGTAGTTGAGTTTCATCACTTTTCTGATGCATCAGAAGATGCTTATAGCAGTGTTTCTTACATAAGATTAATCAACGAATCTTCTGAATGTCACACTTCTATTTTATTGGCTAAATGCAGATTAACACCCATCTCCACAAGCACTATTCCTAGACTTGAATTAAATGCTGCCACAATGTTTGTTAAGAATGATAACTTTTTGCGTAAAGAAATGCAATTTTTTCAAGTGCATTCATATTTTTGAACTGACAGTACTACAGTTCTACGGTACATCAGGAATGAATCTCGTGCTTTCAAAACGTTTGTTGCTAATCGCGTTGCTTTTATTCGAAATAACTCTAGTTTGTCTCAATGGTTTTATGTGCCTAGCTCTTCTAATCCAGCAGATAAAGCAACTAGGATCATGTCTTCAGTGGAGTTTCTCAAATGCTCGTTGTGGAAAAACGGTTCTCCATTTTTGCAAAGTTTAAGTGCAATGTGGCCAGCTCAACCAGATTTTCTGTCTCCTCAGAAACTGATGTAGAATTTAAGCTAGCGCCAAAGGTATGCACCGTTTGTGTGTCAGTTTGTAAAACAGTGGATGATTTGTTTTGCAAATACTCAAAATGGACAAAAATGAGGTCAGTAATAGCCTGGCTGCTTCGTTTTCGAAACAATTTGCAAAGGGCACGAAGTGAAAACGCTCAAAATCGATGTTTTCGCAAAGAAAATTCGAAAACAATTCAACCCTTGTCTGTTGAAGAATTACATGAAGCAGTAATTCAAATTGTGAAATTTCTTAAGCGGAAGTATCTTTTGGATGAGCTGCAGTCTTTATCTACTGGTAAAACGGTAAAAGGAAGTAGTCGATTGGTAAGTCTTGATCCTTTTTTTAGACAATAATGGGAATTATTCGAGTTGGTGGAAGATTGAACTATGCTCCAATCAAGTTTAGCAGAAAACATCAAATTTTAATTCCGCGCAATTCTAACGTTGCAGCTTTACTAATTGATTATTTTCATACAACTTTAGGACATGTCGGCCGACTTCATGTTCTTTCGATACTTCGGGAAAAATATTGAATAATAAATGCTAATTCCTTGACGCGAAGTATTTTAAACCGTTGCTATGAATGTCGAAAAGTTCACGGAGAACTAGGAAAACAGAAAATGGCGGATCTTCCTCCTAATCGAGTAACTCCAGGAATGCCACCATTTTCTTTTGTGGGGGTCGACTACTTCGGGCCGTTCACGGTAAAACAAGGACGTTGCTCAGTCAAACGGTATGGTGTTCTTTTTACATGTCTTGTGCTAAGAGCTATACATATAGAAGTTTCCCACACTCTGGATACAAGCTCTTTTATCAATGCTTTAGGTAGATTTATCGCTCGCAGGGGTGCAGTGATTGAAATTCGCTCCGATAATGCTACAAATTTTGTCGAAGCTGAAAAGGAATTAAAACTTTTAATTAATGAGTGGAATCAAACTGCTATTCACAATTTTCTTTTGCAGAAGCAAATCAAATGGATTTTTAACACCCCTACTGCTTCTCACCATGGTGGAGTGTGGGAGCGTTGTATTCGTTCTGTTCGAAAAATACTAAACTCTGTTGTTAGACAACAAACTTTGGATGATGAAAGTCTAACACTTATGTGTGAAGTGGAAAACATCATTAACAGTCGGCCGCTGACCGCAGTTTCAAACGAAGACCTTCAACCTCTTAACGCCAAATATGCTTTTGTGTCTTAAAGAACAGTCATTGCCACCAGGAACCGAAGACTCTTTTGACGTTTATTCCAGCAAACGTTGGAGACGTGTGCAGTATCTAGCAAACCTTTTTTGGAAAAGGTGGGTAAAGGAATATTTACCGATTCTGCAAAAACGTCAAAAATGGACAAAATTAAATCCAAACTTTACTGTCGGAGACGTTGTTATAATCGCTGATGACAATTTACCTCAAAACGCTTGACACATGGGTGTCATTTTAGAGACTCGAAATAATAACGAGGAGTGGTACGCAGCGCAAAGATTAAAACCGCAACTTCGGTGTTTGATCGTCCGATCACAAAGCTCTGCTTAAACTGTTCAACCAAAACTGTAAATTCTAGTGTTGTGTTGTGTTTTTTGTCTTTCAATTTAATTTATGTTAAGGTCTTTTTTACGTTATAATTGTATCTTCAAAGTTCATGATTTTGAAAGTACCCAAGTATTCTCAACGGGGCCGGGATGTTAGTGTCAAAGTGGCCCTGCCTAGTTTCGAACTCCATTTAATTTAAAACACGGATTAATTTCTTTTCTCGCATTATGTCATCTTGAAAATCAGCGCTTGTTAGTTTCTGCGATACGATTTCTTTTAATAGTAGCAACTAGGTCTTTTTTTTTCTTTTCAACTAATGTAACGTTCTTGTTTTGGAATACTCTGAAGTGGATTTAGTTAGTAAGTCATTTTTTTTTAATTGTTTTATTTATTGTATTAATTAATTTTTATGTTTAATAGAAAACCATATCCATTAACGTCTACTAGAGATATTACGCTAAGAATCTAGCCGTAATACGGACTTTGCCAATGACCGCTGTATTCAAAGTTGCCACCATTTGTTTTCGAAAACCGTCAATACTATCGCAACACAGGCAACGGTACTTCGCGAGAACAGTACAAGAACGATTGTGCATTGTTTGCTTTTGATCTCACACCCCAGATGGATTTGGATGAAGTCGGTTTCGAGTTGATAAAACACGGCAACATACGCATCGAAATTTATTTTGCCAACGCTACAACACGCACTCTTACTATTCTTGTGTTTGCCGAACAAGACAACTTGCTGGAGATTGATCGAGACCAAAACGTTGCTTTTGACTACACCGCACGAACTGCTTACAAATCAAACGTTTGCTAAAGAATGACTGCGAAAAAAAAGCGTTTTTAAAATAGTTTGCTTTTTGGATCAATTGGAAAAACCTACTTTCCCGTCTGCCTACGTCATCAATTCGGATCCAAGGACCGAACCTGGGGAACGCTGGATAGCTATTTACTTTGACAAGCACGGACGAGGAGAATATTTTACAGCTATGGACTACCCCCTACGTTTATTGGTCTCAAGTCTTACATGAATACATATTCTTCGTTGGATTGGATTTACAAACGCAAAACCTTACAAGCTTTATTTTCGAGCGTTTGCGGACACTATTGCGTGTATTTTGTGTTATTTCGTTGTCGCAGCGTACCTTTGCAGGCTGTTGTATCCGATTTTACGTCAAACCTTTCTGATTTTACTTCAAACGATTGTTACAATGTTGAACAATAAAAAACAAAAAATATAACAAGGTGTGCTGACAAAATCGACAGCTTCGTTTTTTAGACGGTTCTGGATTGTGTAAAAGCGTGAAAGCTTTCCAATTGTTCCTGGTTGTCTGGACTCAGGTGAAAACCGTTCGTTTTGCGTTTTCAGACAGATGTAGTCATTGACCAGGTAAAGAAATTGACGTCTTGGAGTCGGTACGTTTTCGACAATACAACGCAGTTGAAACAGATCTAGAGCTATTTCTTGCTTGATAATTTCGATTTTCTTCTGAACTTAGCATGCAGAACCGTCCATGTCGGTAGACCAAAATAACAAAATGACACATCCTTTGATGTCGGATTTAGGTCGAAAGAGAATGTAAAGGAAATTTTTTACCAGCACTTCAACCACTTTGGAAAGTTGGTCCGTGGAAAACGTAACTTTTCCTCATTTGACACTGACAACAGCTTTCCTTAACAACGTCGAACAGGTTATAGACCAGGGGTTTTAAACCGTTGGGCCACAGTGGTTGTTTCAGTGGGTCACAGATCATAAATCAAAATGAAAGCAATATGTATAATTAGGCTTACCATCCGTCCCATTTTTTAGGCATTTTCCCGGCGTCCTGTCCGGTCAACCATGTAAAGACCTTTTTTTAGAAGACCTTTTAGAGAACACTATGATTTCGGGACAAAAATAGAAAAATTTGAGAGCGATTTGAAGTGAAGACTTTTTTCTTAGAGAACACTGTTAGGATTAGGAGTTGGGTTTTGAAACTAACCCTAACACAGTATAACCAAAACTTATATCAAATAAACTTTATTGAATTTATTATAGCATTATCACATTATGCATTGTTTCGTCGCCTGTCTTCCAAATTGTATAGTCACGTTATTATATATATAATGAGCATGAATGAATGAACAAATCACCGACCGTGAGACAGAAACGTCTTCACACAAAATTTCACATGATGAATAATATGAGAAGTGGAGCACGCTTGATAAAATGCAACATAAGCTCGATCATAAGGCAAGCACGCTGCGGCCACACATTAAGCATACACGAATCACGACAACACTATGATTTTGGGACATAAATTTTGTTGACCAAAGTGGGTCATTAAGTTACCTTGGTTTGAAAAATGGTCCACGATATGAAAAAGGTTAAAAACCACTGGTATAAACAATTCGGATGCAGCAATTTCCTGGAACTGTTTTCTGATATCTCAAACAGCGCTTTCCATTTCTCTTGCTCGTTGAAAGAGCCCGTGATTTTCCCACAACGCTTCATAACAGCTTGTATAAGGAGAGATATAGACAGGGCATTCGACTTCGTTTGTTTGTCTGTGGAAATCAACTGCTTGACTCGTATACGTTTCCATCTTGTGTGCTTTAACGATTCTGTCCGTTTTTATACCCAGATAAAAAAAAAAAGTTTTTTGCGGGTTGTCATAGATTGCACCATCTTTTGTAACTGTTATCTAGGAGACCTTTTAATTGCTGACGCGTCCTTGCAAAAGAAAGACAGCTGAAAGTTTAGAATAAAATTTTGGACAAGATTACTGACGTGTGCTTGCGATAGCTCAAAGCTTAGAAAACATTTTTGAGAAGAATACTGACGTATCCTTGCAATAGAACAGCTAAAAGTTTAAAAAGATATCTGTTAAAAAACTTGGACAGATTTTTGAAATAGAAAAACATTGTTAAATCTTTGTTCAGATTTTAAACACAGTTTTGTTGCTCAGCTTAAAAACAAGACGGTAATTAAACGCGACTTCTGCCAGGATCAAACTCGTGGTTAGACGCGACTTCGTCGGTCTTGGTAAGAATCAAACCCGCAACTTCGTTGCACTGCGTTGCTCTGCCTAAAAATCAAACTCGTGTTGTTGCCAAAGTTACTTTTAATGTAAACTAGTTAAATCTATGCACAAAAATATGTGTTACTACTTGGCCCATTAGCCTATGTTACAATTTACTCCGCCTCATACTTAGTCAAATTTTTGTTAATATCTCAAAAAGTTAAGTTTTACTTGCTAAACCTTGTTAGGCATTTAATAGCCTATTGTTTTGTGGTTTGACTGATATAAAACATTTCAATAAAACCGCACCCGCTATCTCTCCAGAAGACAAAAATTGAATTTCGAAAAATTTACTGTGCCCACTCAAAAAGTTTCTTTTAACATAAATCTATTTTTAGTCATTTGAACTAAACAATGTTATTTGCTAGTAATCGGTCTTAATATGACTGTCGTTTGGGGCTATTTAAAATTTTGTTGATTTATGTTAGATTTTAACAAATACCAATGTTACAACTTACCCCATGTTATTACTTGCTCCGGTCTCCCCTATACTGGTAACTGTATAACCAGTGACGGCTTTAGTAGGGTGCAAACGGGACTGCCGCACTGGGCCTTTCTACGCACGATATTGCTCTATTTCTTCATAGTAGCATCATGACGTCAATAACATGTCAAAAATAAAATGAAAAAAAGTTTTTTAAACATTACTTTGTTTTGAGACACTAAAAAGTGGCCTCCCCTAAAACAATGACTGTTTTTTTAGACACCACACTGATATGAACATTTAACAGTGGCTCCCCTAAATTGAAGATCTTTTTTCTAGAGGTAGCTTTCTTTCGAGACACTAAAAAGTGGCCCTCCAAATATAGCGACGACTTTTTTTAGAGACCATAAAGCTTTGGATAACTCAACAGTGTTTCCCCCTAAACTGAAGCCTTTTTTTTAGAGAGATTACTTTGTTTTCATACACTAAAATAGCCTTTCTATGACAATGACTTTTTTTAGAGATTGCTTTGCTTTGGAACATTAAATAGTGGTCTCCCTTACTTTTCTTGCACCAGGCCGCCCTTTTTGTAAGGCCATCACTGTGTATAAATTTTGACTTGGAGTCAAATAACAAAAGGTAATTTTCATTTAATTATAAATTTTTGACTTATTTATAGGATTAGACTGGCTACCAGCTTCTTTTATTGCATCTGTCAAATATATAAATGTAAAACCAGACTTGTAAAAACTAAAAGTATGTCACAATTTTTAGGCATGCATCTTCTTCTTTTTCTCCTTTCAACCTTTCCCTTCAATCAGGGTAGCCACAGTGTATTATCTTCCTCCAAACCATCCTGTCTTCAACGTCCGTCTCCTTCGCACCAACCTCCCCCATATCCTCCTTCACCACATCTAAAAATCTTCTTGGTCTCCCTGTTCTTCTCCTTCCCGGCAATTCCATTTCTATCGTTCTTCTTCCTATATATTCTTGGTCTCTCCTCATGACATGTCCATACCACCTCAGCTGCCCTCCTCATCTTCATTCCTAACCGTTCTACCTTAACTGCACCCCTGATGTACTCATTTCTAATCTTATCTTTTCTCGTCACTCCCATAGCAAACCTCAACATTTTCATCTATGCAACTTCCATCTTTTCCACTTGTTTGTTTGTGACCGCCACTGTCTCAAATCCATACACCATTGTTGGTCTCACCACTGAACTGTACACTTTTCCTTTTACTCTAGCTGGTAACCTCCTGTCGCCGATTACTCCCGATACTTTTCTCCATCGGTTTCATCCTGCCTGCGTTCTCCTCTTTATCTCCCTCTCACAACTACCACTTTTTTGCACCGTTGATCCCAAATACTAAAATTATTTTACTCTTGGCACTTTTGTATTCCCCATCTTCACTGTTTCGTCGTCATTTTCTCCATTTATGCATAGATATTCGGTCTTTGACCTACTTATTTTTATTCCTCTTCTTTCCAATGCATACCTCCAGGATTCTAGTCTTCCCTGGTCTCTTCGCAAATCACAATATCATCAGCAAACAGCATCGTCCACGGTGGTTCTCTCCTTACTTCGTCGGTCAGCCTGTCCATTATCACTGCAAACAGGAACGGACTTAACGCTGATTTCTGGTGCAGTTCAACCTTAACCTTGAAACTTTCTGTGGTTTCTACTGCACATCTCACCACTACTTAGCTTCCCTCTTACATATCCTGTACAAGTTGCACATACTTTTCCACAATTCCTGATTTTCTCATACAGTACCACAGCTCTTCCCGCGGAACCCTGTCGTAAACTTTCTCTAGGACGGTCTACGAATGCACAGGCCTGCATAACCTGTATTAAAATAATCGAGAGTTTAATTTAAGGAGAATTTTTTCTTTTTGGTGCCTTACGTGATCGTCGTAATCACTTCTTTTTTCTCTTTTGCTCTCATTTCAATCGTTTTTTTTTTCGAATTAGACTTGACCTAGGACAGTGATGGCAAAACTATGAAACGCGTATCACTAGTGACACGCAAAGAGATTTTTTCTGACACGGTAGTGAAAAGTTAACAGAAAATTTTCGGTGTTTTCGACTACGAACATTGTGTCACAAATAATGACTTAGTTGAACTGATATCCCAAATTTTGCCATGTTGTTTTCATTCTTTTACTCAAAAAAACCTTGTTTATGCCATTGTCGTTTACCGTTTTTGTGATATCTTTTTACTTAAAGATTTAACAGTTTTGTGATTGCATCCCTCTTAATTATAATGAAGAGAAAGAAAATTAAATTATCTGAAAATCAAAGTAATAGAAATTTTCAAGAGTGCTGGACTAAATAGTTTAGCGTGATTAAAAGAAATTGCAAAGCTCTTTGCATCTTATGCGATGAACAAATTGTGAGCAGAACTGGGAATATAAAATGACATTGCGAAACAAATCACAAGTAACTGTAAGAAAAAACTAAAGAAAAACGTACACAGTATATACCGCAAGAGTGAAGAAAGAAAACTGTTCAATCTAAAAGTTTTTTGAGATTTATCAGTGGAAATTCAGATTTGGTTTCAGCAAGTCTCAGTCTTTTACACAATATTGTTAAGCATGGAAAACCTTTTAATAAATAATAATTAAAAAAAATATTTTAACCTATTATGTGAAGTAAATTTTGAACCTATTGTATTCGTTTTTTGAATCATAATTACATAATAACTAACTCCTTCTTCTTCTTTCATCTTTGCCTTTAATTAAGAGTAGCCGCAGCGTCCTGGTTTCAATGTCCTTCTCTGTCGCACCAACCTCCCCCATATATTCCTTCACTACATCTAGAAATCTTCTCTTCAGCCTCCCTCTTTTTCTCTTTTCCGGTAATTTCATTTCCATCATCCTTTTTCTTACATACTCCTGGTCTTTCCTCATGACATGTTCATACCACCACAACCTGCCCTCCCTCATCTTTATTTCTATTAGCCAGCCATCAGGAGCACATTCCAGTGTTTCCTGATGCCGGTCACAAGCCCGGATAAATGGGGAGGGTTGCGGCAGGAAGGGCATGCGGTGCAAAACTTTTTTTTCCAAAACACTATGATGATGTTAATTGATGATACCACTTTAGTTTACACTAATAATTAAAAATATAAATATGCCTAAAATTAAAGAACTGTTATTTAGAAGTGATACGCGATGAGAAAGAAATACTAAAAAAATTTTTTTGCACACCAACTGAAAAGTCTTGCCATTACCGACCTAGGACAACCAATGAAGGGACCACTGTCCTGCTAGATTTTTTTTATTTAGTTTTATAGTTTTTATTAAGTAATATGATTAAATTATAGAGCTACTTGCAAAAATCACTGAACCGAGAAAATGCTGTAAGAAGGTCTCTCTTGTTGAAGACTACAAAATAAAGCCAGTAAGAGTTACAAAATAAAACCAGGACCATATCAATCGCATTCTTCATTTAAAACAGTGTTAAGCTCTCTATTTTGCCAAGCACCCGTTAATTATCTTTTTTTTATTCTTTTACTTCGCAAAAAAAATGGAAAAGCGTTAAACTATTTTGAAAAATTCAGGAAGAGAGATGATTTTTAAATTTAATTTGATGAATAATAGCAATCAGAAATCAACATTTCATCATTTAGTTTGCAAAATTTTTTTGTTTAAAACAAAAGAGCCGAACGTTTTTGACTTTTCTAAGTCCTTACCAAAGCATCTAAAAGCTTTTTAACCCAATTTAACCATGAATTATAAACGACAATTACATACAATTACTGTAAATTAAAATATAAAAAACAGTTTTTTCAAGTTTATACTCACACTGGTACTACTTGTTTAACTCAAAAGCAATGACAATTCAATTTTTGATTTTTGAATTTCTGTTTTAAATTATACATAATTGCCTAAAATTGTTTCTTAAGGGCACGATTTAACAGCATCGCTAAGGATAAGAGACTAAAAGTTGGATCAAAATTGTAGCCTGTGGATGGCGCTTTTCCTACTAGCCACCGACCTGCCGCATTTAATCTACTTGGGTTACTTGTTTGCTATCTTTTTACTATCTAATCCGTGCTTGACGGGGTCACATAGGTTAGAGTAGAGATGAGCAACAAGCGCTCAGTGCTATTAGTCAAGTTGGGCGACTTTTTTCTCTATTTACTCGCCTGACCCGCAGGAAAATGTTGGAAACATTATATTTAGGACATTTGTCAAACGATTATCCTTACTTGCTTTGGAAATCCCAAGATATTGCTGTCCGGCTGAAATTTTTATTCATTTTTAATTGCGATATGACAAAAATTTAGAACCGGTTGCCAGGACCGCCCGGCAGAGATGAGTGCCGTAAATTGTCTTTCCCAGAGGATAACAGAATGACTCGAATAGGTTTTAAGCCGCAACCGTGTCGATCGCGAGTGCATCATTACTACGCTTTTACTACTCGGCCACGCTGTCGACTTTACTGATACGCAATATAACTTGGGCGACAATCAACTTACAACTACTGCCAAGCAATTTAAATTTGCTTTTTTTAATTTACAGGGTTTTTCGACCTATTACGTCTCTATTGCGATCAATTAAGTCACTGTTGCGATCAATTAAGTCTCTGTTTATTTGCAATCAATTTCGTATTGCAAAAACTTTTATATACATATATGTTTGTATAGGGTCACCCGATAGGGTCTATATACATCTATCGTATATAATATGGGGTCTCTGTATCAGGTCTCCATAATTAGGTTTCCATAATCAGGTTTCTGTAATATAGTCTCCATAAAGTATATATAGATAGGTATATAGACCTATTGGAGCCCTATATTGAGACCCAGTATTATGGGGACTATATTATGGAGACCATATTATGGAGACCTAATATTATGGAAACTATATTATAGAAACCTAATTATGGTGACTATATATATATACATGGTGAACTAATACAGAGACCTTATTATTATCAATTATATAAACTCTATATGATTAAATATATAGATAATATAGGATCTCTGTATTAGGTTACCATAATATTAGGTCTCCATGATATATATATAGTCTCCATAATTAGGTTTCTATAATATAGTTTCTATAATATTAGGTCTCCAAAATTAGGTCCCCATCTCTATATACCTATCTATATATACTTTATGGAGACTATATTATAGAAACCTAATTATGGAGACCTAATACAGAAACCCCATATTATCTACGATATATGTATATAGGCCCTATCGGGTGACCCTATACAAAGATATATGTATATAAAAGTTTTTGCAATACAAAATTGATTGCAAAAAAAACGAATTTAATTGCAAATAAACAGAGACTTAATTGATCGCAACAGAGACGTTATTGAACGGACATAGACTTAATTGATCGCAGCAGAGACATAATAGATTGAAAAACCCTATATTTATTTTTTGAGCTGTTTCGATCAAAGCTGTTGCTCTTTTCATTACTTAAGACGATTTCTGGCCACAGCACAAGACGCAAGTAGAGAAAATGTATTCAACAATGCAACTGATTATTAACAATGTCGATACTTAGTGCAATGAAAAAATACAAGTAAAATCTCTGCAATTTCTACCAATCATTGCAACACTGTCGAATTTAATATAGAAATATAGAAAAAAACACGACAAATTTTGACTGGTATTACCGTACATTAAAAGCAAACATGTCAGTATATTTAGTCAAGAGTTAAATTTAACAAATCTAGAACTTCCAGAAACAAATCTTAAAAACGAAAGCATTACATAAAAAATACCAAACACAAATGAAATAGTTGTTTAAAAGCCAAGTAAAAACCATTGAGATTTAGTAAGAACTATTACAAACCGAGAGTTTATGAACGAGATTTTAGTATTAGATTCGATGCTTTTGTTTAATTCATTTCATTGCTTTTCTACAGTAAAAAAATTTGGTCTATTGCAAAACAATGAAAAGTTTGGGACGTGACTGAGAAGTGAATCCAGGCCCTTCTGATCACAAAGCAGTCGCTCATCTCCCTATGACATGCGAGTGGTTGAAAGGGTGAAATGTCGAAGGTTGAAAGTGGTGACGCGTACTGGTTGCTAAGACGGCGACAAATGACGTCATAAGCATCAAGATGATCTTCGTTTAGAAAACAGGCTAAGTTTGTTAACAAACGAAAATTTTTGGTCTCGGCACTCCGCGTTTGCGGGAGACCGATAGTGTGGCGCAATAATAGTTTACAACAGGGGTTTCAAACCCATCCATATGTGGATATATAAGATTAGCGTTGCAATAATTCTATTTTGCTGACAACATTACGCTTCAATCGCATTCTTTTACATTTGCTTTGCAATCCGAATATGTTTTTTCACAAACGCTTAAAAACTCAAATTCATCGTTTCGTGAATCTTTTATAATAAAGTTTTAATAAAACGCTTTGCAGGCCATCATAAAAAAAACCTTCTTTTGCAACATTCGCAGTAAGATATCTTCAGTCGAATAGTCAACGTGATAGTTGGACCTTGATGCGAAATAATGAAGCAAAAGAGGCAGTGAAAGCAGCAATAAAAAATGCACGAAAAAACGCCGATTTGCAATAGAATAGATTTTGACATCGTCAAGTAGCTCAATCAGCGAAAAAAACGATTTATATCAACGTCAGCATACCATGCTTAAGACTTCCAGCTACAATAGCCGAGTTCAAGTTGTATTTTTTGGCTTTGTTCTTTTTTGCTACTTCATTTAAAAATCAAAGGCATAATGTTATAATAAATTTAAAGAAATTTCTAGCTCTGCCATGGTAGCATTAGCAGTTGGGGCGTGTAGCTTAAAAGCGGTTAAATGTCACGAAAAACGATTTATAAAACGTGCAACTGTGACTTATACAAAACAGCAATTTTCATTCAATTCAATTATCACAATTAAGTTGAAAATCACAATGATAAAACTCTAGCATCTAAAAACAATAATAATAACAAAAACACGATGTTTCTTTTAACAATGCTTTTACAACAAGAGCAGCCGCACATGCAACGATAAAAACTGATCTTCAGGAACTCATAGTGTCATTTACAAAATCATATTTACAGAAAAACAACTCGAAAACAATCATAAAAGCAAAGTGTAAACGTAGTAAGCATAAAAGCGAATTTGTGTCACATTGATGCACTGTTGTACGCAAGAAAATCCCACAAAAAAACGTTTACAGCTTTATCCCGTTTTACTTGATAAACCTGCCTTAAAAATTACCTCTATTGTTAATCAAATTTTTTTACAAAACTGCTTGATGAAGTAAAGAACAGAGCGAAGTGAGTGAGTGAATAGCTTAGAAGAGGGTCAGTGGCACATGAGTAGACGACAGCGTATGTCGTACACGAACATTGGATTCCAAACCAACACAGCATCTTGGTATGACGTCATCACCTAAATCGGCAATAGGACAATGATTGAAATATGTATATATTTTCCGAGATTAAAAAAAATCTAAAGACTTTAAATTTCATACAAACTACGGTCATTAAATTCAATCTTTTACTAACTATAAATAAAAACACAGCTAAAAAATTTAAGTTTTTACTAGTTTTTTACAATACTTTACATTAGGCAAAAAAAATTTTATAAAAGGATTTTCTAAATTTTGTTTTGAAAACGAAATGTAAGCATTTACTTCCGTAAATAGGATAAAACGATTTTTTAAAAATGTTTTCCCGAAAAAGTACTGCTAAAATGCTTTTAGATTAAACTTATTGATTGCAACTCTAAACTTAAGAGCTTTTAAATCAATATCAACGACAACCATAGATTAAATGATATAAACATATAATCTAACTGTAAAACACATCTATGTGTCTACGCCACCAAAATACACTAAAAATTAGAAAACATCTTAAAATAACTGCTAGTAATATCCGCTTCAAAAGAAACTTCAACTTCACAACAAAAAAACACGATCGACAAACAAACATTATGTTACAGCAAATACGTTGAACCGATCAGATCAACTTCGATTTTAATTTTTTGGTTAATAGTAAGCAACCAATAGAAAAATAAAAGATTGTAAAAACAAAACTTTTATCGATAGAATGAACTAGAACTTTGATGCAAGAATCAAAATAATTTCAAAGCTAGATCATAAGCAAGTGCGAACAAATCATACGAAAACAAGGACAATTTCTTATCTTGTTTTCAAACAAGCGACGGCTTTCAATCAACTTGATTCAAGCCGCTGACGGTTTAATACCAGGGGCGTCCAATTTTTTCAAGGCAAAAGCCATTTTGGTTTTTCAAAAATAGGTCTAGTAAATGAAACGCCGTTATTGAATATTACATGTGAAGACGTTTTTGGGTTTTCACTCGGCAATAAAGACGTTTTTTATTAAAAAGAGTCTTCACTTGTCCGACAAGGTTTTCTTGCATGACTCAATTCTTCGGGGGCACGATTTTCTCATTCACCTTGCTTTTTTCGGAAACAATCGAATGCGACCCCGAGGCCTGGGGTGGACACACTTGGGCACTGGTTTTACTTATTTTGAATCAATTCAGTGGCTTCTAAACTAATTTGTTTTCAGGTCAGACAAGTTAGCACACATGAACTCAAATTATAATAAAAGAAATGCGTAAAATTAAAGTTTGCTTTTAGAAAAATACATCAGCTTGACAAGGCAGAGAATCAAGAACACGTCAATTTTGTAACAGAGAGCAAGGTTTATAGTGGAAATTAATTAGCAAATTAGAAATATGCAAATTAAATTGTAAGACTTTGCATCAAAAACAGGGTTAAGAGAAATCAAACAGTTGAAAAGCGATTAGAAAAGCTATTGTGTAATCGAGCTATGTAACATGCCACAGGCAAATTTTACCTGGACCGGAGATTCAGAGTGGTTCCAGATTACCAAAACTGTCGCGCATTTAAAAATACAAGAAGAATTAAACAACTTTAATTTCAAGCAGCAAAGCTGATTAGAAAATGGTAGATATTATTACTGACTACATGCATCGAAAGGTTAATAGCAAAAGTAAATCGGCTACGGTGGCCGTTTATAACCCGCTAACAGATGAAAACGGTTTCGTAAAGTAAAAACCTATTATTAGGTCATTCGAAAAATAATGCCCGATTTTAGAAAATATTTTTTAATAATAATAATTAAGTAAAATTTTATGTTCAAAAGCGGTTTTACTAATGAATTTTTGCTCGGACTTTAGACAGAGAATAAACATTATTAGTTTATCAAGTTATTCACCTGTTTAATAACTTATTTCATAAGTGATAAAACCCCAAATTGTAAGCATGAAAATAGAAGACTTGCGATTACTTTTTTTGAATGAGTTTAAGCTCGGCAACAATGCTGCTCAAACTACTGCAAACATCAATAAAGCATGGGGGAAAAGCTTACAGACTTGGGATATGAAGCCTTACCACATCCACCTTATTTTCTTGATCTGTCTCCCACAGATAACCATTTTTTCAAGCATTTAGACAATTTTGTGAGAAACGAAACTTTTAGAACCAAATAGCTTCTAAGTCACAAAATTTTTATCGACGTGGTATAAATAATTTTCTTGATAGATGGCAAAGGTGCATGGCCGTTCAAGGTTCATACTTTAACTAATTTGAACATTAAAATTTCACCTAATTATAATTATTAAAAGAAATTATTTTCCTTATGACCTAATTCTTTTTAAAATCCATTATTTTCCTTATGACCTAATACAATTGATCAGGCTTGAATTAAGAGTAATTGGCGAGTTGGATACTGAAAAGAGGAACTCTGGAATAGGTGATTTACAGATTAATTTTCAATGCTAAATCACTGTTGCTAAATAGCGACTACGGGATTTAAACCCACTCAATTGCGCAGCTAGTAAAAGAGTCGAAAACCATTTTAAAAACGGGAAAGGGCGAAAACCTTCGATGACGTGATCGAAACATATATAAATTGCGGCTACACAGTCCATGCGATTAATTGATGCAAAAAGTTCGCTTTTTATCGGGAAGCATCAATAGCTGTTATTTTGTAAACAGGCAAACTATCGATTCAAAATGCAATAGGACTTTGCATACGGGCCGCGTTTGGTGCCAAACCAAAAATTTCTTTCTTTACTGCAGCAGTGGGTGTTTCGGCGAAATACTGAAAAAGAAACTTAACCAAAAATCAAAATCGTACCGGTATCGATTGGCTCGTTTGTTTTGTTCCTTCAAATTCTTCATCCAATCGCTGTTGCCCGGTGACGGTCGTTGCGCGGGCTGCGCGCGTCCTTTGGACGATAGGAGTTTAGTCGGAATGACTTGTTTTCGAACAGGCTAAAAAGAGCACGGTTAAACTCTTCTATGACGTCCGCTTGCATTAGTCTTGTTTATCGCTCCCACCTGCTCGAAATCGCTGTTGTACGCTGTGGCTTTGTTGACGTCACGCTTGTATTGATCGAAGTCGAATTCTTTTCTAGTAATAAGATTATTGTTAACTTTTTAATATTAACTTAAAAGTCAAAAGCATCAAAAACATCCACATAACGTTATAAGACGTGCATGAACGAAATGGCGCAAACAAGGCAACGTCGTGATACATGCAACTGCGTCATACTCGTCACCGAATGGGTTTTCTCGATATGTTATAATTTCCAATCAATGCTCGGTTACTAAAAGATTATTCAAGAATACCTTTTCCTTTCTTTGAAGAAGTTTTGTTTTCGACTAACAACAACAACTTTGTAAAACCCATTTAATCAGGCAAAAGTCAAATAAATTTTATGTACTTAACACCATAAACAAACTAATAGCAAGAGCCTTTTAAATAAGGTCTAATATTAGTCGCTTTACGTTTTAAAATAGCTTTTATATCTTATTCAAATTAATATGTTTAACCAAAACAAAGGAGGCAAAGATATTTTGAACAAAGATATAGTCTACTTTTGTCGCCGTTTTGGATCTTCAGTCCAATCTCTCTTCTGCGGCGAATGCTCATTGGTCGCTCGTTTCTTCCGATATTGTTCGACCCATTCGGGCTCGTCGGAGCGGCGTTCGTGACGGGAGGGGGGAGGTGGCTCATCTTTCCGTCAATAGGGGGCTTCGTTTCTGCCTCTGCAAGGACTCACAGGCCGATGGCTGCTCCTAAAGTATATTTGGGTGAAATCAACAGGCGATATTTACTTCAACCAATAAGATCTAAAAGATTTAACCCTTTAAGGTGCGTAAGAATTTGACGGTGAAGTAACATCTGAGTAATATGATAATCATGTAATAAATTTGTAACAATTGCAATGTTCTGACCTTAATGTCATTATGACGTGATCATTACCATCATGGTACAAAACAGGAAAAATGGGGAGAATTCATAATTCCAATTAGTCCAATTAGCATGCCCAAATTATTTGTTGCTATTGAGGTACTACAGGGGATAACTTCTTTTAAATTTTCAAAACCCGAAAAAGTCGTTTTTTCGCAGCTTACCTGTCCGACTTTCTTGTCACGTGATCACGATTCATGTTTCTTTCGCGAGAGCGACCCCGTCGCTCGGGACTGTGGGTCTTTGTCCTACCGCTGGAACGCCCCCTGCCCCTCCGCAGAGTGTCGTCCCTTGAAAATTTAAAAGTGAGTTAAAAGACCACATTGGTAAGCGAACGAAATCTTCCCCTCATCTCGATATTGTCAAGATCGCGAGTCCTGACTGAGAACGAGACACGCTAATACAATCACGTCATTGCTACGATAGCCGCAAGGAGCAGTCGCTACTTTAAGTAGAACTTTTACGCTCGCGTTCAGGGGGGACGACAAATAATAAGAAGATAATATAAGAAGGGAACCCATAAGTATCGTCTATTCAGAAAAAACAGACTCGATAATAATACGAGACAGTTAGCAGGTCCAATACATTCATTAAAGAATCACATTTAGTTGCTTCCTGCTTTGCCAGTCTTGTGCGTGATTGCCAAAGACATATCAAGTTGAAGCACTTTAATTGTAAGTTCGATGGGCGTTTGCAGAGTGGTTGGATCAGTCCGATAATCAACCTTTCGACTTTGATTGACCTTTAGTTTATAATGTTATGTAGAAATGATCCAATGGGTATTTCCCTGGATTTGAATATCGAGCTACTCGCCAGAACTTTAAGCTTTAATTTCTCGCTGTTCTGTGGGGGTGAAAAGAAGAAGCATAATAAAATAAACAATATAATAAACAATTTTTATCGATCAGCTAATAGATAAATTAACGTAACCCCACAACGAGTGGATAACAAACTTATAGACATACCTTCCTCTACGTTCGTCGAATTTTCTAGAATCGCTTTCGTCTTTATCTCTGCAGACAACATTTAAAAAAAATTACTAAAGTAACTAAGCAAACCAAGCACTTACTAAAACTCATTTTTACGCTGAAACGTTTTACGAGTTCTGATTTAGATTTGATCCAAGTGGGATTCGAATTTATATCTTCCGCACAGAACCCAAAAGCGCTAACCACTAAGGCTAATCAGTCAGCGTAAATAAAAAAAAACAAGCAGAAACAAATTCTCTTGATTTGATATAATCATTGCATATGATTATCATCCATTTTGAAGGTTCAGGTTTCACATGTGCTCTATTAAACAGCGGTAGGTCACAGGCCATTACAGAGACAACGTGACGTCACACAATAAATTAGTGCGGGCGCACGATGTCGCACTTCATTTTATGGGAGTATTCCGACACAAAGTTTTTAATTATTGCATTTTATTGGTTTTCTGGACTAAATCACTTTTTCAATACCGGTAATCTTTTTCAATCGTGTGACTTAATCGAGGTTCATCGTAGATTTAATCGAGCAACAGTCAAAAAGATTTCAAATGCAAAGTAGAGCACGCAATCTGAAAAATTATCTTTGCGAAAAAGTTGCAGGTTGCGACCAAACCTGCTGCCCTTCGGCTTGCTGCTGTTGTATATGTCTCGATTGTCATTTCGCTTCGAATCTTTGCTCGATTGCGATTGGTCGGTTTTGCGCAGGCGCACTGCAGCTTGCACGGAATGAAGAGCGCGGTTCTGCTTCTTGGCGGCGGAGCAAAGAGCGTCTTCTCGCGATGAATTGAATTAGCCGAGAAAATCTAAACACAATTGTCGTCACGTGATCAAGCCGATTCATCTTCAGCAGTCGCTGTTTTAATCGATTATCATCATTGCTGCGTTATCATTGTACACGCATGTTTGATTATGATCGCCGCACACGAGGTCGAGATCAATACCAGCAGTATCAAACGAAGTCTTTTTGAAACAAACTGATTTTTTTACAAAGTCAAAGCAAAACTGGGTCTAAGAAATGCTCTTCAAAGTTTTTACTTGGAAGTTTATTTTTTTAATCATCAAAAATTTGAATTTCTACAAAAATTTGAAATTTTTCCTTAATAATTTGTCATATTTTCTGCTTTGCTTCTGGCTACAAATTCAAAGAACTTAAACAATTTCACTTTAAATACGCATCGTGTACAAAGTAATATTAACAAAAAAATGTTTGCCTAATGCCAACTAATAGCGTGTACCAACATAGACCGAAACACATACAATTTAAGTAAGTTGCTTTGACAAACGCATTGCGGCATCATAAAGAGCCACATTGAGTACCGCAAAAGCTCTTCCTGAGCTTAACCATGGTTTCGGGTTTTGAACCTTATTGAAAGCAGTCTGCTTCTTCGGAGTTAATAAAGTTGCTAAGAAAAGTGAAAAAATTTCTTAAAATTTCATTGTAGAACCATGGTTAGGCAGTAAACTCAGGGAGAGATGCGGAATGCACAACGCCGCAAATAGCATATGTACAGTATATGCTGGTAAAATCTTGTAGTATAATTAAACCAGTGGTTCTCAACTTTTTTGCTAGCAAGTACCATCTAGAAATTTTTCTTTACATTACGTACCACAAAATTCGTCAATAAATTAATTATTTCGATTTTTTTTGTTTTTTTTTAATTTTAAATTTTCGTCTCAAAAATTATATGTTTTCTAAAAAAAAAAAGGTCTTTACTGAAAGTGCATATCTAAAAAACATCATTTAATCCGAGTGTTGGATTTTTATAGAATCTAAAAACTATTCACGTACCACCTGTGGTGGATATTCAAAGTTGGAAGACCCCGAGGCAAGAAAGGGGCTTTTATTTCGCATTTCTCTCTTTTCTCCCAAAATCATGGTGATCTCTAAAAAAAGAAGTTTTCACTTCGGATCGATCTCCTATTTCCCACTTTTCGTCCCAACTTCGTAATGATCTCTAAAAAACCTTATATTTAGCAAAATGACCCTATATGCGGTATCTTCGAGATGGTACCCGAGGCAACTGCCGCATTCGCCTCACCCAATATCCACCACTGCGTACCACCTAAAAAGGTCTAAAAAGGTACGCGTACCACAGGTTGAGAACCACTGATTTAAATAATAAGATACCACGCAATTATGCAACCATATGGCATGCAAGAAATTACTATAAATTTGTCAGAAAATCTTAAATCTCTTACGACTTGACAACATTCTTTTCTAAAGCAATGCGACAATGTCGCAAGTACGGCCACGTCACAAAGCGTCTAATTCAACCGTAATTTAAAAATGTAAAAACCATATGAGCTTTTTAATATTTTTAAAAAGCCGAGAAAAACAATCGATCAACTAGTATTTATTATTAATCGTTATCGTGGTTTTGAAAATTCTACTTCACCAAAAACTTTCAAAAATTAAAAGTTGATTAGTAGTTTCTGTTACCATTAGAAAAGCAGAGGGCGAGTCGGCGGCATTCAGGTTTACTATTACGCCGCTTTTCCACAAGATCGTTTGGAACGAATGTTAGAAAAAAAACAATCAAGCAAGAATGAAGGTGTTAAGGTTTGTCGTTTCGCCTCAAAACTTAACCAGAGTTGTGAACGTGGTAGAAAGAACTTGCACTTAAATAAGTTAATGTTAGTATAGTTAAAACGCAAGGCCCACCTGGTGTTAGTGTCGTTTGTGGCTTGTCAGTGTTTCCAACTCCTTAATCAAAACAAAACTTCAGCAACAACTCAAGCACCACGAAATTAAACACGATAGCGGTTAGCAGCAAACACAAGACGTTTGCTACAAACTTAAACCATTAGCATAAACATAAATAATAGCTCGTTTCCATTACGAGCGTTGGCGCGAGTATTTTTTGTTGGTTTTATTGATTTTTTACACCTTCTAGCGCTAAAGCGATAGGCGAAGCAAAAAAAAAATAACACAAAAAGTACGCCACTGCTCGTAGTAGAAACGAGCCTTAAAGTGACAAATAAACACGACCCAAGCTGAAAAACAAAGGAACTGTTATAAATACGTTTGGAAATCAACAACGTCAATCTGATAGGCAACATACTAAACCAGAATGCAATAGGTAGGTAGCATATTAAACTTGTATCAAAAAATGAATAGTGTCAAAATATAAAGAACTCAAATGCACAGCTATTAGTGGTCTTTTTAAAGATCAAATTGGAAACATTGAAAAATTTTCATGACAAGTTCACTAAACTTCAGCATAGCGCCAGCAAAGTAAGAATCTACCACACTTTTAGATTCTAAAACACATTTAGTTTTTAGATGAATACAATTACAGTACTAAAAAGAAAAAACCCTTCAAACTACAGAAAATAAAGCATCGAGCTCATTGTAACATAAAACAAGTTTATTATTCTACGAAAAGACGTGCAGGTCGTAATCATTCCACCTATCAGATGCCAATCAAGTAGTAGGCTACAGCAGAAAAAAACATTTTTTCCATAATAATCGCACATTTAATGACGAAGAAGGATTCCCATATGTAAAAGAGCAAGCAAAAACACGATCAAGTAATATCGATTGATGCATTGGAATTGTTTTGATTTATCGATTGATTGAGTGAAAGAAAATCAAAGTGAATGCAATCGTAATTAAGCAGTTAATCTAAAAGATGCGTGTGTTATCAAGTGACAATTAAAGCTTTCAAGCATATAAAACACTGCATTGAAGGTATAAAATATAATAGGCTTACTTGTATAAGTAGGAGGCAATTTCCTATCCTTTGAAATTGATTCTTGAATTTCTGGGAGGACATGGGCAGGGTTTTTCTGTATTGGGTTAGTTGAAGGGGTCTTGAACGCGAGCTTCATTGTTCGTTTAGGGTATACCATATAATGTAACAACTTCTTTGGTTTTAAGCAAGATATTTTTAAACAATCAAAGTATTCAGTTACTTGCAAAAGTTGAAAACCTCTGTTCTAGATCTTTTTGAGAACAGTTGGCTTTACACGTCAATGGTTGGCGCAATATACCAACGCGTAACCAAACAAAAGCAAAATTAAATTCTCTGTTAAGAGCTTGCAATGAAGTAAACATAACTTATCGTTAGTTTAATTTTATTAATATAATAATAGTATTAATAAAATTAAATATGTGATCTAAAATGCTTTAGCAAGGACGCGTTTTCAAAACCAATTTTTTAAATTTTTTGTCAAGGATCGAAAGCATTGAACTACAGCACAAGAGGAGATATAAGTATGCAACATAAATACAATTCTTTTATAAGTGAAAGAAAATATTTGTGTAGTCTACAAAACCATTGCTGCATTGGATCTACAGCTTTGAACTCCAAGAATTTTTCTTAAAACTAATTTCTATTTTTCAATCCCTAATGAACAATACGTTTCGTCGCGTCCCACTTAAATGCATAAAAGATTTAAACCAAACCAAATGTTTCAGATTGCAGAATATTCGACTGCAAAGACACGTGTTCAGCAAAACACGTGCCTCTGACAATTTCTTGTTGAAATTAATTTTTAGCAAACGATCAAAATATTAGACTACTGTAATTAACAGCATGCAAGCCTAACTATTAAATAACTGCAATAAGGAACTTTTACACTTTTACAAGAAGCAACTTTTACACAGTATTTTTGTAGCCTATAAAAATCAGTGCTCCACAAATTTACAGCTTAAAAACACTTAAGAAACGCCTTTTCTCAAACTTGATAACAATTTTTCAATTTTATAATAAGCAAAAGCGTCTCGGTACATTTCATTAAAAAAAAAAAAAAAAAAAATAGAACACTTTGACTAAATCAGGGGTGTCCAAAGTCCGGCCCGCGATGAGTTTTCATACGGCCCGCGCCTGTGATTGCACAATGTGTTATTTTTGGCCCGCAGATATATATACTAATCCAGGGGTGATATGTACTCACTATCACCCCTGGATCATAGTTGGACCATAGTTGGATAGAATTATATCCGAAATAACCGATTTTGCCATGTTAATTACTTCTTTTTAAAGATCACAACGATTCTGGGAGAAATATAGCGAAATTTGAAATGAAATCAAAGTGAAGACTTTTTTTTTTTTTAGAGATCATAACGATTCTGGGAGAAATATAGCAAAATTTGAAATCAAATCGAAGTGAAGAACCTTTTTTTTAGAGATCGTTCTTGGCCCTCGGTCACTTTCACATTATCAATCTGGCCCTCATGGAAAAAAATTTGGACACCCCTGGACTAAACCAAACCTTTCGAACTTGACGGTTTTGTTTGAGGGGAATCACCAGTTTGCTTGAAGGCTTTGGAATATGGTAAGAATTATGATAAGTTAAGGTTTAATCGTAATTTTAGCAAGAGTACTATGATTTGCAGCGCCTAACGAGAGAAATACCAAAGACGAAAAAATAGTAAACAACTAATAACATTTAAAAAGTATCATAAGAAATAAAGCAAATGTAAAAAAAATTATATATCATCACCACTTCAAAATTAAAAATAATTAAATAACGTTTTTAATACCACAACTGGAGTTGAAGAAAAAAATTGTAACTTCAAAAGCACAATCTTTTCTTTTTGTTTTAGATTGAATAGAAAATTTTACTCCAGAACCATCTATATTTTGAGCTATTGTATCAAATTGACTTGAAAAAAAAGGCCGAATGTTGTTATTTTTGTCGTTGAAAGTTAAGTAAACGCTAAAAACGACTTCACCCAAAACCAGGTCCCTTTAAAAGTTCCGGGCCAGAGTAAAAATGTACCCGTGTCTTGGGTGGATGTCTTTTTTTTCTGTCGAGTCAAACCCTTGCACATTATACCACGAGCATCCACTGGGGAGGATGATGTAATTTGCTCTCTAGGTTTATTTATGCTATTTAACTGATTCACCTCACGCGAAGCTGAGAGCAGCTTATCGGAAAATAGATGAATTCCATGAGCTGGTCACAAAGGCTGCTCGTTAATACGAAACTGGGGAAACTAAAGAATTGAAACTATCACTTTTAAATGCCAAATACTTCTGTGTACTTCTGGCGCTGTTTTCAGTCTGAATTATCATCAGTTTGCATCTTGTTTTTACGCATAAATCGTTTTTTAACGCATTTTCACCGTTGCTATCGAAAACAACATGGCGGATGAAACATCTCAGTCTCGATATTTATTTGCAACCAAGAACCTTGAACCTCAACAAAAAATCTTTATCGATTTTGAAAAAAATATAACTGTGCATAAGACATAAAACATAGGACTTAGAAAAAAACAAAAAACTTTTGTTAATAATGCTAAGCGGACAAAAACTCAAAATCTAAAAGCATGATAATCGGATAGAAAGCTAAACGAAATCGAATTTAATTTCCAAAATAAACCCAAAATTACTGCAATCATATTGTTTTTTATTTTAATATTACGACTAAAGCTTAAAACTCATTGTTAAAAATAAAACAAATAAAATTCATTTTTTGATTTCATTCTTTTGTAATAAGGACTTTATCACCGCTTGTTATTTTCAACGGGTAAATACGTTTTGGTTGACTGCGCGCCGTACTATAAAGCGAAGTTGGAAGTTGAAGTTGATTGAAGTTAGCTTGGCAAAGAAACCAACTTATTACAGGTCAACCTATGTTGTAAATCAGGGTGGTCCAACTTCTGCACTCATGTGGGCCACTTTTCAAAATTATTCGAGTTTGCGGGCCTCAGCCGGCTAAAAACACCTATTTTTGTCCCAAAATCAGAGTTCTCTAAAAAAAAAAAAAGGTCTTCACTTGGAATCGGTCTGCAAAATTCCTATGTTCGTCCCAAAATCAGGGTGTTCTCTAAAAAAGAAAGGTCTTCAACTGGAATCGATCTCTAAATTCCTATTTTGGTCCCAAAATCAGGGTGTTCTCTAAAAAAAAAAAAAGGTCTTCAATTGGAATCGATCTACAAAGTTCCTATTTTCGTCCCAAAATCATAGCGTTCTTCAAAAAAAAAAGTTGCCGCTGCTTGTAATCCACAAGACTTGTGCAAAATTGTTCCGCGGGCCGCACAAATTCCATCCGCGGGCCTGTAGTTGGACCACGCTGTTGTAAATGGTCAGGAACATCTTACGCTAGAATGTTCGGTATGCGAGGGTTTCCAAAATAAATGTAGGCTTGTTTTACAATTGATATTTACTTGTTCAAATAGATTAAACACACATATTTAATATTTACAATTTATTTAATGAAAGCCTTAAATCCTTATTCAAATAGAATGTTGAAAAACAAATATTATAGCACACAGAGTCTAATATACTGTACTTTTACATTTCTTATACACCAACTAATTTAGTTTACTTATTTATGTCTCTGTCAGGATGTCCAAAGAGAGCGATCTTCTATAAATAAATCGATAACATGCTTGAGAATAAAATGAAAACGCGCAATTAAAATAATTACTTAATTGAATAAGTTATCTACGCGAGTTCAAATCTCGAATACGTAGCAGCTTGAAACCACAATATCGTGAAAACCGAAAATTGAATAAAGCAAAATCTTGTCTTAATCTTTTTAAAATCAACTATGGTTTAATAAATAGTAAAACACTATGTCAGTAGAAAACAATGCTTTAAAATCGAAAGTTTCTGGTCAAACTTTTTTTTGATTTTAATATTAATAGCATAATGTGTGAAAGTACGCAAAATCACATATTTGCACAATATGCAACAATATCGAGTAAAACATTTCAGAAAAAAACCTTTAAAACGAACACTTACTTGCTGCGAATGACTGCTGTTATAGCTTTTACTTGCTTAAGTGAATTTCTCGCTGGCTTCTGCCGCAATAAACAAACTGTTGCAGGATTCTGAAATCACGTGATCGAACAAATTATTTAAGCAGGTAAGGCCACGGTGCCAGACAGTGTCATAAGCAGCTGTCAGATCGATAAATACGGCACCAGCCTTCTTTTTAGCCTCGAAAGAATCCTCAATGTTCTGGGTTAGCAGAACAACTTGATCTACGGTTGACTTCCCGCGTCGGAACCAAGCCTGCTCTTTGGGGAGCAGTGGATCGACTAATGGTTCAACGCGGGCGTAGATAAGCCTCTCGAGGATCTTGTAGGGGACACAGAGCAGAGATATCGGTCGATAACTATTTGGGTCCCCCTACGGGTTCATTGGTTTTGGGATCGCGACCACAACCGCTCTTCTCCAGATCTTGGGAATTTTGAGTCAGTGGAAACAGGAAGAAAAAAAATCACGTAACCAGGACTTCAAAGCAGCTCCGGCATGGAGTATAAGCTCGGGGCAGATAGAATCAGGACCCGGAGCTTTACCTGGTTTTAAATGTTGAAGGGCAGCAGTAAATTCTCTCTGTGAAAAATTGTCAGAGATATTTACTGCGTCTGGTGTTGTGGCCCTCCAAAGGTCAGACACTTCTTGAGAGACAAGTCGAGATGACTTGCGGTCAACAGCCTCGTATTTCCCATTTCTAACCAGCTGAGATGCAATAGCATCGGCTGAAACGGGACAGTGACGAGGAGAGTGTCGTGATCTATCAGTAAGGTTGTTCAAAATACTCCACGGTTTTCGACTAGAGTGTGAGAAGTCAATGCTCCAAACTGCTTCGGACCATCAATCCCTCCGCTTTCTGTCAAGCTTGGCAAGCAGAGCTGTAGCAGCCAAACTTGAGTCGTCTCCCTGAGGAGACTGCAGAAAGGTTTTATAGAGGGATTCACACTCTGCATCCCAACACGGAATATAGTTATTTCGATACCCGCGTGGGATAGTCTTTTTGGCTGCTTTCTTAATGGTGTTACAAAAGTCCTGGTAAGCCGCATCCACATCAAGTGAATCAGGCGGCAACAGAGTCTTTGCGAATTTATTCGTCAAAGCAATGTAGTGACTCCATTTGGCCTTGCGGAAGTTCCATTGCTTAACAGGCATGCTTGGCACTGCCATAGCAAACCTTGGTGGTGTAATAAGCGAAAGTCGATGATCCCAATTGCTTCTTAAATATTAGTACCTTTAATATTAGTACCTTTAAGAAGCAATTGGGATTTGATTTTTTTACAAGAGCTTGTTTAGGACCAAGCTACAGCACGCTTCATGGAGGTATTATCTCGAGGGCTTGTTTTTCTGGGTCTGCCACTTTTCTTTCGATTGCCATAAATTCTTTATTTTAAAATTTAGTTATTACTCTTTGAATAGATGATTTGCTAATGCTTAGCTGTTTAGATATTTGGCGCTGTGATAGTCCGTTTTTGTGAAGAGCAACAATTGGAGCATGTTCTACTTCAATGTCATATGAATTTTTGGTCATTTTTTTGCAAAATAAAAATATGGGAAAACATTAAAATAAATAGATAAACTGTGAGTGAATGCGAAATAAATTTACTGCACTGAACTTTAGAAAAGAACTAACAATTCTGGAATGTGTACATGAGCTTTGTCATTGTGGATGATGCAATAATTAACTTAAGTTGCCAAATAGTCATATTTTTGAGGTGGTCCGATACTTTTGGAAATGACTGTACATTTAAAAATATATAGTTTTATGGCTCTCTTACCCAAAAAGGTTCCCGACCACTGGTCTAGCCCAAAGCAGTTGCTTATTTCTTGTGATTTTACCGATGCTAGTCAAAGGGAAAAGCGAAAGTACAAAAATTAATGTGTACTGGCGAATCTTTTATTACGACATTTAATGAAAGTAGGCCTACGGGTCACAGCAATGTTGCCTTTGTTAATGAGAAGTACTATGTGCTCAATGCTGAGATACTTGCGTGTCAGAGGCAGGCGCCTGGGGGAAGTGAAAATGAAAGTCAGGGGATACACAACCGTTTGGAAGCACTGAGACTAAATATCAGAGATGCTTACCGAAAATGGCATGCTAACATCAAAAATAATTGTGGGCTCACACCGCTAGACGTTGAAACACATTCACAACAAAATGAAATGCTCTCAAACACTGGTACAAATATGCCAAACAACGAACCCTCAGACTCAGTTAGTAATTTTGGGAGGGGCAGCTCAACAAGTCGCACATCTACGCAACTAGCCAGAAAACAAATCTCACTGCGGCTTAAAAAAACAAAAAGCTAAATTACAGAGAAAACAACAGCAAATTGGATTCGAGCTGGAATTTCAGCGGAAACAACAGCAAATTGAATTCGAGCTTGAGTTTCAGCAAAAACATAACCAAATCGAATTTGAGCTTAGACAGGTTGAACTACGTGTAGACGCTGAAGAGCAAACGTTAAACTTATCAAATCCCAAACTCAGTTGTTAGTGCTCTTTCAAAAAATCAACAACAGGTGCACAAACCATTTGCATATACGCCACCTTGGAATTGATGATATTACACCTACAGTATACACATAGGAGATTTTGCTAATGCTCAAACGCATGCACAATCATATGGGCTAAAAGTGAAAATTACTGCTAACACAAAGTCTACTCCACTGCGAGACCACAGAGAATACACTACAAAACGCGACCCTTCTGCTCAGAATAGGGCTCTTACATTTCAAAATCAAAAACATCAAGGGAGTCCTCACAGCTGTAATTTTTCCCATAGTGCCCTACAAGAATATTATATTCCATTAGAGGAAGCTTGCGACATCAAATATTTTGGTCACAACCTTTCTTTCGTCTTTTTTCAAAATCAGATTAGATAACTGATCAAGCGTTGTCCTTTTCACGCCGTAAAATAGATCTTCTCTGTGCTTCCTGTCAGGAAGGCGCGCGAGAAGCTATTTCGGATTTGGTGCCACCTGTACCAGGTTGGGATATAGGCACACAGATCAAGCGAGCTCTTGAAGAGCTCAGACTTCACTGTGGGTGCTGCAGTTTTCTTGCAGAACCACTGGTGAGATAGGTCCATTCAAGAGCATAGTTACTTCGTATGGATGCAGGAACCTTAGAAAAACTAATCTCTGACCTTAACGACTGCGAACTGTATGTCAGAGCCTACAAACAAATACATAGCCTTGACAGTAACTTCATTGTTGATGTGGGTAAACGACTCCCTTTCAATTTTAAGAAGCAGTACACAGCACTTTTTACATGACAAAAGTGGCAGCACCAAACAGTCATCATTTGACTCTCTCAAACAATTCCCAAACAGAGAGCTGCAAGATTGTCAAGACAACTTATGCAGAGCAATTTTTATGCTCTTCTGACAGAGAAGACAAGAATCGATCTACACAAAGGGCGGAAGTATATCACACAAATGTCCAAACTAAAATCGGGATTTCGGCACAAACAACGTCCGTCATAAAACAATCAGCACCGACAGTAAGTGCACCTGGTGAAGAATCCAAATGGCAGCAAACTCCTAGGTGTTTTCTGTGCTCTACTGAAACATCGGAGAAACGGCACTTTTTATACAATTGCGATAACTATCAGCGTTGGACCCCAGAAGAAAAACGAAAATACCATTATTCAAGCTTAGTTTTGCCTGAATTGCTTGCAATCTCACTCTGCAGAAGACTGTAGGTTTCCTTGCAAACATAAGCACTGCAAACAACTCTTGACATTGCCTAAGCATACTACTTCAATCCATGAATACATCTTCTCACTCATATCATAGCGAAAATGTCAACTCTATTAAAAGTGTGGCTGACGGGCTGCCCCACTCCCATCTTACAATCAAAAGGCTCGTACCTCAATAGTGAGAAAGATGGAGACACAACAAACATATTTTTGACACGTATATCTGCTGTACAAATAGTTATCAATCCACGCACAGGAAAAATGCGTTAGTTTACGCGCAGTATGATTCTGGGTCACAATTGACACTAATATCAAAAACACTCTTGAGAAAATTCGATCTTGTTTCTGTAGAAAAATCGCGGGTTACCCTACATACAATTTCATCCAGTGAAACAAGTGATCTAGAGAATGTAGTGTTCGACCCCAAATCATTACACAATGGCAAACACTTTCTTGGGTTGCAGGCATTGGCAGTCTCACCATGGTCCGATGAGGGCTACACTCTGCCTCACTGTCAGGTTTTGTCGGAATATCCACACTTTGATGATGTCATTCCATGAATACTTTCTTAGCGCTCAAGTATTAACGTTTTGGTAGGTCTTGGCAACTTGGCCTTAATGATAGTTTTACAAGAGGGAACTGATAATGAAGGCGAACCTCATGCTATTGAAACCCCAATCGGGTGGATAACATTTGGAGGAAAATTCCAGAAGGAAATGAGTTGCCAGACTCACAAAATTTCTGTCAGTGACAACACCAGAATCAAAGAATTAGAGCCACTTGTTTATGAATTCACTAAAGAGGATGAGGTCATACAGCCCTCAGTAAACGACAAAAAAGCTCAACAACTAGTTGAGAATAACGTCAAATCATTGATAATCGGTACCAGATGCCTGTTCCTCTGAAAGAATAACATCGCTAACCTGCCAAGCAATTACGAATTACCTAGAAAGCGTGCTAATGAACTGTGCAAGCACATGTTACGACGACCTGGTCTCTAACTAGCTCTTGTTAATGCCATTCAAGAACATAAAGAAAACAAATTCATTACACCAGCTGAAGAAAACACGGTTCAGCAAACAAACTATCTCCCATATATTATCACCAACCAACCAAAAAACTAAAGTTGTCTATGATGGCTCTGCTACATGGTCGAGATTGTCCATCAATAATTTTATTTATTCCGGTCCTGACATGCTTAATATCCTGGCACATGTTTTAGCAAGGTTTCGCAAAGGTAAATATGCAATGGTGGCAGATATTACCAAATGTTTCTTTCACATTCTTTTATCTGAACACCAGCAGTATTCATTTAGAATCTTGTGGTACAAGAACGATGATATTATAAATGGAAAACTTGAAACATATAAATACCAGACACGTTTGTGGTGTAGTCAGCTCTCGATACATCGCTTGCCGTAGTATTGGAGAGGTGGCGAAGGAAAATCCTGTCAATGCCAGTAACCTCACTCTGCACCAGGGGTTCTTAAACCGGGTCCACGGACCCCTTAGGGTTTCGTGGACACCCCTAAGGGGTCCGTGGACAAGCTTTAAGGAATCCGTGAAGACCGAATGGAAATGTTCTATACAGTGACGGTAAAAATCTTTATAATTTAAGCAGTTTAGTTTTTAGTACAAAATCTTTATAATTATTCGGCATAAAATTTTACAAGAAATATCCACACGTGTATTTAACTGTACCAGCCAAAAACATTGCGTTAAGAAAGAAAATATAGTTACGACTAGTGACGTCAACCACGCAGGTACGCTGCCGCGTTCCTTTCCACTCAGTTATTATTAAATTATTATACATTATATTAGTTCCTTTCCATACACGCACTTTTTCCATTCCGTTTGCAGCTAAACGAAAGTTCAGATATTTCTAATTGCTGTCAACTGCTAGTTTTTATTCGCTATGTTCATGCTGATACCATCACAGAAGAGTTCTTACTTTGTGAATCACTTCCACAACATGCAAAACCTACTGACGTCTTAGAAATGCTTAACAATTTCTCAGGTAATCAAAATTTTGCATGGAAGAAAAAAATTGAAAGTTTGTGCACAGATGGAGCACCTGCAATGCTTAATAAAACATCTGGGTTTGCTGCTTTGGTGAAAAAAGAACCTCCTCAAGTCAATGTTACTCATTGCTTTTTACATCGCTATCCATTAGCATCGAAGACTCTACCTGAAAATTTGCCACAAGTTTTGTCTGATAGTGTGAAAATTGTTAACTTATTCAGAGTTCGTGCCTTAAATCATCGAATATTTAAGAAGTTATATAAAGAAATGGGAGCAGAACACGAGGTTTTCCTCTATCACACAGAGGTTTGCTAACTGTCAAGGGGAAAAGTTTTGAAGCGCTTGTTTGAACTCCAAAAAGAAGTTTCTGCTTTTCTAAAAAACAAAAATCTTAAATACTCAAATTGGTTTGATAATGAAAAGTTTTTTCTTGGTTTAGCTTACTTGGTAGACATTTTTTCTCATTTGAATGAGATAAATCTTTCCATTCAAGGCTTTGGCGTTACAGCAATGGAAGCTTCTAAAAAAATTTTCACGACAAGGTTTAAGGTTTTCACGACAAGCTATCTCTGTGGAAAAAATATTAGAGACTGAAAACTATTCCAACTTCTCGATGTTTGAAGAAATGTTGCTTGACATTAGAACTGGAATTTGCCAAACTCTGCCCATTTCTCTGTGCATAGACATGTGTAGACATTGGAAGCATTGCAAAATTTTTTCAAAAGTTACTGCTTCGCCACAGAGGATCTTAAAAATAAATCTTGGATCCGTAATCCTTTCCTCGCAGAACTGAAGTCCATCAGTGATCACAACCTTGCTAAAGATGAGTTTATTGAATTGAAGGCAATGGAATCAATCGGAATGTCTTTCAATTCAAAAGTATTGGCGATTTTTGGATTTTATTGAGCAAGCATATCCTCGCTAGCCATGGTTGTATACCTTTGCTACAACATATCATATACCTTTGCTACAACATATTTATGCAAGTCAGGATTTTCATCTTTGGTTGCTATCAAAACCAAAAGTCGAAATCGGTTAAATGTAAAAGATGACATGTGCGTTGCCCTGTGAAGGACGAAACCATAGTTTGATGTTCTTATTGAAGACAAACAGGAGCATCCATCACAATAATTGGTGTGAAAAATTGATTGAAAAATTTTGCATTTCTATTCGTCATACTTAATAAAACATCATTTTTGTTCATATATTCATTCAATTTTATAACGTTCTGTTAAATATTTTGATGTAGAAAAAGCTACTTAGATTAACCGAAAAAAAGGGGTCCGCGCAAACAAAAAAATTGATTTAGGGGTACGTGTTAAAAAAAGTTTAAGAACCCCTGCTCTACACACAATTCAACATTGCATGTACATAGATGTTCTTCTAGTTAGCACAGACCCCTAGAAGATGCCGAAACAGTAGCCACTGAGTCTATCAATCTTCTGGCTAGTCGCGGTTTTTAACTTGTGAAATGGACTGCAAACCCAGCGCCAAGTCCGTCCTTGCTAATGCAGATAAGAATTTGCAACATTCGTCAGAACGATATACCTGAAAAAAGATGAGGAACCACTCTCACAATTTAAAGCAGCAGGCTGCATTTTGAATAGTGAGCAAAACATTTTGAAAGTCTAATTTGCCTTTCATCAGCTCGACAAATATACTCGACGGGTTATGTTGAGTCAAATCAGCCAGCAATATAACCCATTGGGATATACTGCTCCCTTTCTCTTGAAAGGATGCCTTATCCTACAACAACTCGCTGTGGATCAGATGAGTTGGGATGAACCCGTACCTGCAAAGCATGAAAGAGCGTGTAAAGGTTGGAGTCACACACTTCTAAATTAAAAAAAGTCTCTATTCCCAGACGGTACTTTGCAAACGTTCTACAGGTTAACATTACTGTTGAAAATTTTTATGAGTTGCATGCGTTTTCGGATGCATCCATGGAAACGTACGATAGCGTGATCTATCTGCGTAAAATCATTGATAATCATGTCCATGCTGCATTTGTATATGGAAAAAGCCGTGTAGTTTTGACACATCAGCAAAACTGGCCTACAGCAAAAAAAGCTGATAGCTGCTGTGATGAGTGCAGAACTCATGGCAAGCGTTGCTGAAGCTTTGCAATTACCGCACTACACTCGACATTTTTGGTGTGATTCTAAAGTAGTTCGTCAATGGATCACTAACTTTAATCTGAGACTACCAAAGTTTGTTGCACGTCGTCTGGATTCGATATGCCAAGTCTCCTCTACAAGTGATTACTGCGAAACCAAAAGTAATTCAGCAGGTGTGACAACAAGACCTCTGGGTAGCAAACACTTTGCAGCTCGCAGAAAGTTTTGGATCGAAGGTTCACAATTTCTTTATTTACCACCTGATAAGTTCAACGTAGATAGTATTGTTAGTGATGCTCGAATCAAATTGAATACAAACTCTTGCAAAGAGTCTAAGGCAACTTTTACTCGTGTCATACGGCTGCACCAAATTGTACACTCTGAAAAAGAGGTTGGGTTACTTTGCTCCTTTTGTGGAATTTGTAATTGCAAAGACAAGGAAAGAAACATTTCCTAAGTCACGCCTAAACGTTATGTATCTTGAAAAAGCATTACACTCTACAGTGCTGTATGTACAACTAAAATGTTTCAGCACAGTTTCGGACAGCTTGCAAGAAGTATCTCCAGACTTTCTGGAAGATGCAATCAAACGACTAAACGTTAAAACGTCATTAAATTCTGAACAAAGACACCTTAAAGACTTACGCTCAATTCTTTGTGTTCGTCCAACTGCCTTTCCAGATGGCATACTTCAGATTGATGGAAGATAGGAAAAAGCTGGTCCTCCCACAGATGTAAAACATTCTGTCATTTTCCCTTCACGACATCCTCTTACTAGTTAGTGATACTGCATTGTCACCAAAAAAGTTCCCATGCAGGTATTTAATACATATTGATGCTGATTCGCCAAAACACAATAAAAACTGGATTATAAAAGGTTTGCCTAGCGTCAGGCATTATTTAAGACAGTGCAATGCTTGCAACTTACAAAAGGCAAAGCTGGTTCGTCAACTGATGGCGGATTTTCCTGCTTCTAGGCTGGCTGCATACAATAAAGCCTTTTTTAATAGTGGCTGTGATTATTTTGGCCCATTGCCATACAAAGAAGGCCAAAGTGAAACGAAAGCATGGGGACTATTTTTCACCTGCTTATCAACTTATGCTATTCACGTGAAACTAGTCCCTTCTCTTGATTTGAGCAATTTATAATAACTTTCTTGCGGTTTGTGGACCTTCGAGATTTCATTACTAGTTGTACTCGGTTAATGGAACTACCTTTAAAGCCGCCGCCCATAAGGTGCCCGAACTTCTTCAGACAGATGAACTTCAGTCGTTTTTCAGGAAAAAGAGAATTTCTTGGGAATTTATTTAACCTTATAATCCCTCTCAAGGTGGTGTTTGGGAGTCTCTTATAAAAGTTTTCAAACGCACACTCATACAAGTTAGTAATTCATCTTGGTTGAACTGCAAACATACATCTGTAATGTTACACGTTAAGTTAATGATCGTCCACTGACACCTGTTTTTGACGATCCTCGTAATTGCACAGCCATATAACCACCTTTACTTTTGACGCTTTTAAATGATGCGCACACACCGCTTGGACAACCACACATTAAAGATTACCTCCGACGCGATATAGATAGAACATATCACTTGCACAACAGTTCTGGGAGCTTTGAATAAAATTTTACTTTTCTCTTCACCAGAAACGTAAGAAATGGTTAACACTAACTGACAATCTCCATGTTGGGCAGATGGTGTTAGTGGGGGGTCCGGTATATTTTGGCAAAAGAGGAAATTATAAGCTTGGACTTATGCCAGAGTTCCATCCCAAAAGTGCAAAGGGGCAAAGCCCTGGAACGCAGAGCTAAAATTGCAGTATTGTTTTGTGATGGCAATGGTAAACTCGTTGTAACGTATATTGATCGTAATATTTCGAAAATTGCTCCTTTGGAATTTGAGTAATGCTTTGCGACATAATTGTTTTTCATTTACAAAATCGCCTTGTCATATTGTACATACACGTGCTTTGCCGATTGTTGTTACGTCTTATTTAATTGCTTCTGCATTTATTTTATAGACATGCCTACAACTACATTGTACAGTTTGTGATTTCATTGTGATACATCCTTTTGTTTCTTAGCCATATCGTTCTTTCCTAATTCAGTTTGTTTTGCGTTATGCTAAAGCCGAAACACATAAAGGGATGCGCCTATGGTCCGAACGATTAGTTTTATCTTTTCATTAACTACTGCCGATGGTAGGTGCTTTCACGTAGCCTGGGCTGTGAGGAAGTCTGTTCATTAATTTAAAATGACAGACCGAAACCGAACCTACTAAAACGGAAGGGTATCCACCCATTCCGATGTTCAGTGTGGGTCTGCTAATCGGCAAACGTCCTTTTCAGGACGGGGCAATGCTAGGATAAAACTGCCCTTTTCAGGGCACATTGCCAACAAGTTCCGAAGACCCACTATTCTTCAGCTGAACATCGAAGGCCTCACTGCAAGCAAGATGAACGTTCTTCATCACCTCGCTATGCAGTCTGAGGCACTCGTCATCCTACTGCAGGAGACCCACTGCACTGATGCAGAGAAGTTGGTACTTCCAAACTACCAACTAGCTGGGTCTTCTTTAAGCAGGAAGCATGGCCTTGCCATGTTTGTCCACGAGCGACTGAGATACACGCTTTTGGACCAATCTCCACCAACATCGGAGATTGAGTGGTTGTGTGTACACGTTGATGGGTATAAAATAGTCAACGTCTACAAACCACCGCCAACGCGTTTGCGAACCCTGGATCTCCCAGTGTATCCTCACCCCTGTCTTTACGCTGGCGATTTTAACTGTCGCCATGCTGATTGGGGTTACGACGACAACAGTCCGGACGGTGAGTGCTTGGCTGGATGGGCAAGTATTAATTGTCTTGCCTTCCTATATAATGCCAAGGACGCTGCCAGTTTTTATTCCGGCCGCTGGAACACTGGCACCAATCCGGATCTAGCTTTCGCTAGCGTAGGTCCAAACAGTCGCTTACCGGATAGACGTGTCCTTGACAAGTTCCCCAGGTCACAACATCGACCTTCGCTTATTACACCACCAAGGTTTGCTATGGCAGTGCCAAGCATGCCTGTTAAGCAATGGAACTTCCGCAAGGCCAAATGGAGTCACTACATTGCTTTGACGAATAAATTCGCAAAGACTCTGTTGCCGCCTGATTCACTTGATGTGGATGCGGCTTACCAGGACTTTTGTAACACCATTAAGAAAGCAGCCAAAAAGACTATCCCACGCGGGTATCGAAATAACTATATTCCGTGTTGGGATGCAGAGTGTGAATCCCTCTATAAAACCTTTCTGCAGTCTCCTCAGGGAGACGACTCAAGTTTGGCTGCTACAGCTCTGCTTGCCAAGCTTGACAGAAAGCGGAGGGATTGATGGTCCGAAGCAGTTTGGAGCATTGACTTCTCACACTCTAGTCGAAAACCGTGGAGTATTTTGAACAACCTTACTGGTAGGTCACGACACTCTCCTCGTCACTGTCCCGTTTCAGCCGATGCTATTGCATCTCAGCTGGTTAGAAATGGGAAATACGAGGCTGTTGACCGCAAGTCATCTCGACTTGTCTCTCAAGAAGTGTCTGACCTTTGGAGGGCCACAACACCAGACGCAGTAAATATCTCTGACAATTTTTCACAGAGAGAATTTACTGCTGCCCTTCAACATTTAAAACCAGGTAAAGCTCCGGGTCCTGATTCTATCTGCCCCGAGCTTATACTCCATGCCGGAGCTGCTTTGAAGTCCTGGTTACGTGACTTTATTTCTTCCTGCTTGCGCCGACTCAAAATTCCCAAGATCTGGAGAAGAGCGGTTGTGGTCGCGATCCCAAAACCAGGAAAGCCCGTGGGGGACCCAAATAGTTATCGACCGATATCTCTGCTCTGTGTCCCCTACAAGATCCTCGAGAGGCTTATCTACGCCCGCGTTGAACCATTAGTCGATCCACTGCTCCCCAAAGAGCAGGCTTGGTTCCGACGCGGGAAGTCAACCATAGATCAAGTTGTCCTGCTAACCCAGAACATCGAGGATTCTTTCGAGGCTAAAAAGAAGGCTGGTGCCGTATTTATCGATCTGACAGCTGCTTATGACACTGTCTGGCACCGTGGCCTTACCTGCAAGCTGCTGAGACTACTTCCGTATAAGCACATGGTCAAAATGATCATGGAGCTTGTCCGAAATCGAAGTTTCACCCTTACCACCGGTGACAGCAAGCAAAGCAGGCTACGCCGTCTTAAAAACGGCGTTCCTCAGGGATCGGTCTTGGCTCCCCTCTTATTTAACATCTATACGTACGATCTTCCTTCCACGATTTCCAGAAAGTTTGCTTATGCTGATGATCTAGCATTGTTGCATTCTTCTGGAAACTGGAAGGACTTGGAGGGGACTCTAAGTCAAGACATGTCCACACTGTCAGCGTATCTCCAGACTTGGAGATTAAAGCTCAGTCACACTAAGAACGGTGACGGCAGCCTTTCACTTAAATAACCGAGAGGCCAAACGTGATCTAGAGGTCTACAACAACGGTAGACTTTTACCGTTCTGTCCAACCCCTACTTATCTTGGGGTAAAACTGGACAGATCGCTCACGTTTCGTCACCATTTAGTGGCATTGCGCAAAAAACTATCCTCGCGCGTCACACTGCTGAGGCGACTCGTGGGCTCGGGATGGGGTGCTGGTGCTAAAACACTACGCATAGCCACCTTGTCTCTAGTCTACTCAACAGCTGAGTACTGTGCGCCAGTCTGGTGTCGCAGTGCTCACACTCGCCTCATTGACAGTGTCTTGAATGATGCCTTGCGCATAGTTACTGGATGCCTGCGTCCCACTCTAACGGACCACCTACCTATACACTCAGGCATCCAGCCAGCTGAGATTCGCCGAATGGGAGCAACACTCTCCTTGGCTTACCGTGGATCTCTGGACCCAATACATATCTTGCATGGTCTATTAAGTGGGTCCTCAGATACTCGCCAAGTGAGACTAAGATCCAGACGCACGTTTGTGCCAGGTGCGCGGAATCTTTTGGACAACCTTGCCAGACTTGGCATCCGCGCCTCTGAATGGACAAATCACAAATGGAACGTGGAGTACTGTGAAAATGCTTCCAGGCTCCGTGCTTTTGTGCCCGAGACCGGTGCCATGCCTGTTGGGATGGGCTTACCCAGAGCAGCTTGGGTTAAGCTCAACCGCCTGTGGACTGGTGTTGGGCGATTCCATTCGTCCATGCACAAATGGAATCTTGCTCCTTCACCGAATTGCGAGTGCGGCGCTTCTGAGCAAACCGCAGACCATGTACTAACAATGTGCCCTATACATCGGGCACCACATGGAGCACGAGGTCTGACGGTTTTGGATGACGAAACTCGATGCTGGCTTAATGACATCACTGCCAGCATCTGATCCAGGCAGTGTAGCAGTCTGGGGTAGTAAAAGGATAAACCCTCGGCCCCAATCCTGTTTGTGTCTGACCTGGAGTGGATGCCCTTCAAACGACGACGACGACGATTAACTACTGCCAATGCTTTCTAATTGCTCTTTAAAAAGATGCCCACCTCTGCCCAAGAGTATATTAACAATACGCTGTTAGGTAGGCAACATTTGGTTTCGGTAATGAGTAGATTGGTGGACCAAGAACTTGATCTATTGTATTTTTAAACTGTTTTGATTTACTTATGTTTTTCTGCAATGCATCTTACTTGAAGTTATAAGCAGCTTCAATGAAAATATTTAAATAACAAAAAAGTGGCTTGCTGGCACATTGACATGAAGTTTGATTACACGAAGTTGTTATGATACGCATAGTTATGCTGCAGATCACGATTTTAAGCAACATTTGTGCGGCCTAACCATTTAACAAAGAAGCCCACCGATGAAGTTGGTTTTCTATAAATTAACTAGGGGTTGTGTTATTTGAAGAAGGGCTTTGCATAAACCTCCTATATCATCATTGAGCAGATCTAATTTATAAATTTTATATTTCTAAATATGTTATAATCTCAATAATCTTATGTATGATTATGTTATGACAAAAGTAATGTAAATTTAATTCTTTGGCTATTTTAGGTTTAGGACCAACCTTTGATGAGACTGCCTTTTCAACAAAAAAGTTTTTCTTTTCTCTGTTAAATTAAGCTATTGTTATCTGTTGTATGGCTCTTCAAAAAATTGAGTGACCCCTTGTCGAGCTAATTTGTTTTTCGAATCTCCTTTTCATGGAACGTGGGTGTGGATAAGACATTTTTTCGCTTTTTGTATACCTTGGCTTGGCATTGAGTTGTTTAATTATTGGAATAAAATTTATCGAATACATCCGAAAAAAAAGAAATAAAAATTGTTTGTCCCAACTATTATAAAGTTTTTCTTTTTGATCATAAATAGTGTTTTTCCAGTTTAAACATTTGTAGAAAAACTTAGTTCACTATACTTTTAATTGCAAATTAATTACAATCTTTACCTATGATGCATTTGATTGTGGAATTGGATGCTGTATTTAATCTGAATCTGCTAACAAGATTTTAAGAATCACAAGATGGTGTGAAATTTTTGAAACAATAAGATTTTTAGACTTTTTGTAATTGTCTCATAAAAAAGAAATTTTTTAAATGTAAAATCAATGAATTTGGTGTTTACAATTTCATAATCAGTAATTACAAATATAGGCCTAATCGTGAAGCAATTGGACAACATTTTTATAGTTTTTTATTACAATGGGCTACAACAAGATTTTTAATTTCCTTGTAGAACTGAAACACTTTTAAAACTTACATTTATCACTAAAAATGCTGATAGTTTAGCTTTTGGCAAAGCGCATTGTTTGCATTAAAGGAAAAGCTTCAAAACTCACTCGTTTCATCATGAAAATTTTGTCAATGTGGATGTTTCTTGCTGCATAGTTTTCCAGTTAATTAAGTTAATTTAATGTTAGGTATTTTAAATTATTTCTAATTATTTTCAATTCATTATCAATGGCAATTATTCTTATATTTTATGCGACATTTGAACAATTTTGTTACTAACTTTGAATGCTTTACTGATGATAATAGCAAACCAAAAGTCAGGAGGTATTTCTATTTAAACTAAGGTTTTGTTGGAAATGGTATTATTAAAAATTATTGCCTTCTTTTTACTCGCTTCGTTCTGATAAAAACCCATATCAAAAATAGTATCAGATATAACTTGCTTGCTAAGTATCAAAAATTTGCAATTTTATACAAGTTTTGCGCTAGTGAATAAATTTTTTTTTGTATGACTTGGTTTTTGCTATTAGTAATTTACGATTAACTAGTTGTATATTTTACTCAATTGTAAACGTGTACCTTACAATTATTTTTCTTTACAAAAATTATTTGGGCGTGGTTTCCATTGAACCTATTGTTATTTTAACACAAATGTCATCCATACACATAAAAAAGTTTTTACTGCTGTAACAGTGCAAAAGACTTATCAAGAAATTGTAAAGGGCAAAAAGCCAATGAAACCATTTTGTGAAATTAATGGGTTGTAGCCTGTATTATATTAAAATGTCAATGTCACAACTTTACTCGAAAATCTTAAAAAAACAGTTGAACTCGTTTACTCAAATACCAGTGCTGAAGCAATGCTGTGCTTATTTTATTTTTTTTATTTATTCCGGCTCAACAACAACAACAACAACAACAACAACAACAACAATTTACATGTATTTGCTTACTTCAGCAGTAAAATTGATAATACACAGTAAAATATAAGGCATATGAAAACAAACACTTAACTTTTATACTAGTAGACATACACATTGTATGATAATAATTTGAATTTGCCGCGAGACTAAAGTTGTTAAACAGTTAGTTAGTTCCGGCAAAGCACAACAAAATTCTCTTAAAAATTTTTCTCAACAAATAGCAAGAAACCAAAGTTTCTTACTATAAAAAATATATGATTCGCAAAATTAACAACTCGATCAACTTTCTTCAAAACTTGATGCTCAAGCTACAAAATTTTACATTTTTTGCCTAGAAAACTATTGTGAAAATCCGAAACATATAAATCACAACTTAACTATAGAATGTATACGAAAAAGTTGAAATAAAATCGGCGACATATTATCACGGTATTCCGTGAGCGTGATGCTGATACATTGAAAGCGCAACAGTTTACCGTCAACACCGCTAGATTTATAAAAGCAAAACATGCTGAATGCTCGTCAAGACTCGAAAAGATTAGAGATGAAGCCTAAAATCAAATCATTCATGCGTTATTGCCCCACAAAAACGTTCGACTACTGATTTATCCTTACGAACGCGCTACCTATACTACCTATACTCTCAGGCATATCCTTACGGACCACCTACCTATACTCTCAGGCATCCATCCAGCTGAGTGGATCTCTGGACCCAATACATATCTTGTACGGTCTTTTAAGGGGATCCTCAGATACTCGCCAAGTGAGACTAAGATCCAGACACCCGTTTGTGCCAGCTGCGCGAAATTGTTTGGACAACCTTGCCAGACTTGGCATCCGCGCCTCTGAATGGACAAATCACAAATGGAACGTGGAGTACTGTGAAAATGCTTCCAGGCTCCGTGCTTTTGTGCCCGAGACCGGTGCCATGCCTGTTGGGATGGGCTTACCCCGAGCAGCTTGGGTTAAGCTCAACCGCCTGTGGACTGGTGTTGGGCGATTCCATTCGTCCATGCACAAATGGAATCTTGCTCCTTCACCGAATTGCGAGTGCGGCGCTTCTGAGCAAACCGCAGACCATGTACTAACAATGTGCCCTATACATCGGGCACCACATGGAGCACGAGGTCTGACGGTTTTGGATGACGAAACTCGATGCTGGCTTAATGACATCACTGCCAGCATCTGATCCAGGCAGTGCAGCAGTCTGGGGTAGTAAAAGGATAAACCCTCGGCCCCAATCCTGTTTGTGTCTGACCTGGAGTGGATGCCCTTCAAACGACGACGACGACGTCAATTATAGTTGTTCTTCAAGAAGGCACAGATTACGAATGTCTCAAACAAGAGAATGGGAAGAAGTTCGCAGCCGAACAGAGCGCACAAACTCGTCCTTGTCCTTGTGCACCTCTTCTATTAATCCCTTTGGCCACTGCCCACGGTTTGATTTTTTACCAATCACCAAGACGATGTCACCGACTTGAAAATTTCGGCTTTCCACAAGCCACTTTTGTTTCTGCTGTAGCAAGGAAAGGTATTCCTTTCTACAGCAGCCAGCGACTCCAGAATTGATCAGCCAGCAGACCAAAGAGTCTTGACAACTTTCTATAGACGTCGGCCTTCGCAAACAATCCCATAGGTAGGGAAGGTTCGAGGTGCTTTTTGATGCCTTACGTTATGATCGTCGTAATCACTACTTTTTCTCTTTTGCTCTCATTCCAATCATTTTTTTTTCGAATTAGACTTGACCTAGGACAACCAATCAAGGGATCACTGCCCTGTTAGAATTTTTTTTATTTAGTTTTATAGTTTTTATTAAGTAATATGACTGAATTATAGAGCTGCTTGCAAAAATTACTAAGCAGAGACAAATGTTGTAAGAAGGTGTCTCTTTGTTGAAGACTACAAAATAAAGACAGTAACAGTTAAACCAGGACCATATCAATCGCATTCTCCATTGAAACAATGTCACAATCTCTACTTGGCCAAGCACCAGTTAATCATCAACTTTCTTTATTTCTTCACCTTACAGAAAAAAACAAAAAAAGCGTTACACTATCTTGAAAAATTCAGAGAGATAATTTTTTTAATTAATTTAATAAATAATAGCAATCAGAAACCAACATTTCATCATTTAGTTTGCAAAATTTTTTTGTATAAAACAAAAGAGCTGAACGTTTTTGGCTTATATAAGTCCTTACCAAAGCATCTAAAAACTTTTTAGCCCAATTTAACCATAAATTATAAACGAAAATTACATACCATTAAACTAAAATATAAAAAAGTTTTCTCAAGTTTAATTCAAAAGCAATGACAATTCAATTTTAGAATTATTTTTGACTTTGTTTTAAATTACATGTAATTGCTGCAAAGTATTTTCCACAAGGACACAATTTAACAACATGGCTCAGGGTAAGAGATTAAAAGTTGGATCAAAATTGTAGTCTGTGGATTGCGCTTTTACTACTAGCCGCGCTGCCGCATTTAATCTACTTTGGCTGTTTGTTCGCTACTTTATCTTTTTACTATCTAATTCGTGCTTGACAGGTTCGCATAGGTTAGAGTAGGTGCTTAGTGCCATTAGCTAAGTTGGGCGACTTTTTTCTCTATTTATTGGCCTAACTCGCAGGAAAATGTTGGAAACGTTACATTTAGGGCAATTGTCAAACGATTACCCTGACTTGCTTTGGAGATGCCAGGATATTGCTGTCCAGCTGAAATTTTTATTCATTTTTTAATTGGGAACTAATTTAATAACTAAAATTTAGAACCGCTTGCCAGGACCGACCAGCAGAGACGAGTGCCGTAAATTGTCTTTTCCAGAGGATAACAGAATGACGCGAATAGATTTTAAACCGCAACCGTGTCGATCGCGAGTGCATCGTTACTACGCTTTTACTACTCGGCCACAATGTCGACTCTACTGATACGCAATATAACTTGGGCGACAGTCAACTTACAACTACTGTCAAGCAATTTAAATTTGCTCTTTTTGATTTATTAATTTTTTGAGCTGTTTCGATCAAAGCTGTTGCTCTTTTCATTACTTGAGACGATTTCTGGCCACAGCACAAGACGCAAGTAGAGAAAATGTATTCAACAATGCAACTGATTATTAACAATGTAGATACTTAGTGCAATAAAAAAATACAAGTAAAATCTCTGCAATTTCTACCAATCATTGCAACACTGTCGAATTTAAAACATGACAAATTTTGACTGGTATCACCGTACATTAAAAGCAAACATGTCAGTATATTTAGTCAAGAGTTAAATTAAATAAATCTAGAACTTCCGGAAACAAATCTTATAAAGGAAAGCATTACATAAAAGATACCAAACGCAAATGAAATAGTTGTTAAAAAGCCAAATAAAAACCATTGAGATTTAGTAAGAACTATTACAAACCGAGACTTTATGAACGAGATTTTAGTATTAGATTCGATGCTTTTGTTTAATTCATTTTATTGCTTTTCTACAGTAAAAAAGTTTGGTCCATTGCAAAACAATGAAAAGTTTGTGACGTGACTGAGAAGTGTTTGTTAAGACGGCAACAAATGACGTCATAAGCATCGAGATGATCTTCGTTCAAAAAACAGGCGAAGTTTGTCATGCAAAACGAAAATTTTTGGTCTTGGGACTCCGCGATGATATGGATATAGAAGATTAACATCGCAATAATTCTATTTTGCTAACAACATTACGCTTCAATCGCATTCTTTTACATTTGCTTTGCAATCCGAATATGTTTTTTTCACAAAACGCTTTAAACACTCAAATTCATCTTTTTGTGGATCTCTTAATAAAGTTTTAATAAAACGCTTTGCAAGCCATTACAAAAAAACCTTCTTTTGCAACATTCGCAGTAAGATGTCTTCGCTTTAAGCTTTTTTTAAATCGACGACAGTAAACGCAGCCCACCGATTGCCGATTTGAAGGCGACCACCGCGATAGTTGGACCTCGAAATAATGAAACAAACGAGGCAGTGAAAGTAGCAATAAAAAATCCACGAAAAACGCCGATTTGCAATAGAATAGATTTTGACATCGTCAAGTAACTCAGCCAGCGAAAACAACAATTAATATCAACATCACCATGCTTAAGACTTCCAGCTACAATTGCCGAGTTTAAGTTGTACTTTTTGGCTTTGTTCTTTTTTGCTACTTCATTTAAAAATCAAAGGCATAATGTTATAATAAATTGAAAGAAATTTTTAGCTCTGCCATGGTAGCATTAGCAGTTGGGGCGTGTAGCTTAAAAGCGGTTAAATGTCACGAAAAACGATTAGAAAACGTGCAACTGTGACTTATACAAAATAATAATTTTCATTCAATTCAATTATCACAATTAAGTCGAAAATCACAATGATGAAACTGCAGCATCTAAAAACAAATAATAAAAACAAAAACACGATGTTTGTTTTAACGATGCTTTTACAACAAGAGCAGCCGCACTTGCAACGATCAGGAACTCATAGTGTCATTTACAGATTCGTATTTACAGAAAAACAACTCGAAAACAATCATAAAAGCAAAGTGTAAACGTAGTAAGCATAAAATCGAATTTGTGTCACGTTGATGCACTGTTGTACGCAAGAAAAACACAAAAAAAAACGTTTAGAGCTTTATCCCGTTTTACTAGATAAACCTGCCATAAAAATTGCCTCTACATCGAATTTTTTTACAAAGCTGCTTGATGAAGTAAAGAACAGAGCGAAGTGAGTGAGTGGATAGCTTAGAAGAGGGTCAGTGACACACGAGTAGACGACAGCGTATGTCGTACACGAACATTGGATTCCAAACCAACACAGCATCTTGGTATGACGTCATCACCTAAATCGGCAATAGGACAATGATTGAAATATGTATATATTTTCCGAGATTAAAAAAAATCTAAAGACTTTAAATTTCATACAAACTATTTAGGTCGGTCATTAAATTTAATCTTTCACTAACTATAGATAAAAACACAGCTAAAAAATTTAAGTTTTTACTAGTTTTTTACAATACTTTACATCAGGCAAAAAAAATTTTATAAAAGGATTTTCCAAATTTTGTTTTGAAAACGCAATGTAAGCATTTACTTCAGTAAATACGATAAACAATTTTTTAAAATTGTTTTCCCGAAAAAGTACTGCTAAAATGCTTTTAGATTAAACTTATTGATTGCAACTCTAAACTTAAAGAGCTTTTAAATCAATATCAACGACAACCATAGATTAAATGATATAAACATATAAATCTAACTGTAAAACACATCTATGTGTCTACGCCACCAAAATACACTAAAAATTAGAAAACATCTTAAAATAACTGCTAGTAATATCCGCTTCAAAAGAAACTTCAAATTTACAACAAAAAAACACGATCGACAAACAAACATTATGTTACAGCAAATACTTCGAACCGATCAGATCAACTTCGATTTTAATTTTTTGGTTAATAGTAAGCAACCAATAGAAAAATAACAGATTGTAAAAACAAAACATTAATCGATAAAATGAACTAAAACTTTGATGCAAGAATCAAAACAATTTCAAAGCTAGATCATAAGCAAGTGCGAACAAATCATACGAAAACAAGGACAATTTCTTATCTTGTTTTCAAACGAGCGACGGCTTTCAATCAACTTGATTCAAGCCGCTAGCGGTTTAATACCAGGGGCGTCCAATTTTTTCAAGGCAAAAGCCATTTTGGTTTTTCAAAAATAGGTTTAGTAAATGAAACGCCGTTATTGAATATTACATGTGAAGACGTTTTGGGTTTTCACTCGGTAATAAAGACGTTTTTTATTAAAAAGAGTCTTCACTTGTCCGACAAGGTTTTCTTGCATGACTCAATTCTTCGGGGGCACGATTTTCTCATTCACCTTGCTTTATTTCAGAAACAATGGAATGCGACCCCGGGGGCCTGGGGTGGACACACTTGGGCACTGGTTTTACTTATTTTGAATCAATTCGGTGGCTTCTAAACTAATTTGTTTTCAGGTCAGACGAGTTAGCGCACTTGAACTCAAATTATAATAAAAGAAATGCGTAAAATTAAAGTTTGCTTTTAGAAAAATACATCAGCTTGACAAGGCAGAGAATCAAGAACACGTCGATTTTGTAACAGAGAGCAAGGTTTATAGTGGAAATTAATTAGCAGATTAGAAATATGCAAATTAAATTGTAAGACTTTGCATCAAAAACAGGGTTAAGAGAAACCAAGCAGTTGAAAAGCGATTAGAAAAGCTATTGTGTAATCGAGCTATGTAACATGCCACAGGCAAATTTTACCTGGACCGGAGATTCAGAGTGGTTCCAGATTACCAAAACTGTCGCGCATTTAAAAACACAAGAAGAATTAAACAACTTTTATTTCAAGCAGCAAAGCTGATTAGAAAATGGTAGATATTGTATTATTACTGACTACATGCATCGAAAGGTTAATAGCAAAAGTAAATCGGCTACGGTGGCTGTTTATAACCCGCTAACAGATGAAAACGGTTTCGTAAAGTAAAAACCTATTATTAGGTCATTCGAAAAATAATGCCCGATTTTAGAAAATATTTTTTAATAATAATAAATAAGTAAAATTTTATGTTCAAAAGCGGTTTTACTAATGAATTTTTGCTTGGATTTTAGATAGAGAATAAACATTATTAGTTTATTAAGTTATCCACCTGTTTAATAACTTATTTCATACGTGATAAAACCCCAAATTGTAAGCATGAAAATAGAAGACTTGCGATTACTTTTTCTGAATGACTTTAAGTTCGGCAATAATGCTGCTCAAACTACTGCAAACATCAATAACGCATGGGGAGAAAGCTCACAGACTGGGGATATGAAGTCTTACCACATCCACCTTATTTTCCTGATCTGTCTCCCTCAGATAACCATTTTTTCAAGCATTTACACAACTTTGTGAGAAACAAAACTTTTAGAGCCAAAGAAGATGTCGAATCTGCCTTCATGAATTTCTCAGCTTCTAAGTCACAAGATTTTTATCGACGTGGTATAAATAATCTTCTTAATAGATGGCAAAGGTGCATGGCTGTTCAAGGTTCATACATTAACTAATTTGAACATAAAATTTCACCTAATTATAATTATTAAAAGAAATTTTCTAAAGTCTTCTTATTTCTAAATTCTTTTTAAAATCCATTATTTTCCGTATGACCTAATACAATTGATCACACTTAAATTAAGAATAATTGGCAAGTTGGATACTGAAAAGAGGAACTCTAGAATAGGTGATTTACAGATTAATTTTCAATGCTAAATCAGTGTTACGAAATAGCCACTACGGGATTCGAATCCACTCAATTGCACAGCTGAAACAGTCGTAAACCATTTTCAAAACGGGAGGACGAAAACTTTCAATGACGTCATCGAAACACAAATTAATTGCGGCAACACAGTCCATGCGATTAATAGATGTAAAAAGTTCGCTTTTCGTCGGGAAACATCAATAGCTGTTATTTTGTAAATAGGCAAACTATCGATTCAAAATGCAATAGGACTTTGCATACGGGCCATGGTGCCAAACCAAAAATTTTTTTCCTAACGACAGCAGTGAGCGTTTCGGCGAAATACTGAAAAAGAAACTTAACCAAAAATCGAAATCGTACCGGTTTCGATTGGCTCGTTTGTTTTGTTCCTTTAAATTCTTCATCCAACCGGTGTTTCCCGGTGGCGGTCGTTGCGCGGGCTGCGCGCGTCCTTTCGACGATAGGAGTTTAGTCGGAATGACTTGTTTTTGAACAGGCTAAAAAGAGCACGGTTAACCTCTCCTATGACGTCCGCTTGCATTAGTCTTGTTCGTCGATTTCACCTGCTCGAAATCGCTGTTGTACGCTGTGGCTTTGTTGACGTCACGCTTGTATTGATCGAAGTCGAATTCTTTTCTAATTATGAGATTATTGTTAACTTTTTAATATTAACTTAAAAGTCAAAAGTATCAAAAACATCCACATAACGTTACAAGACGTGCATGAACGAAATGGCACAAACAAGGCAATGTCGTGATTCATGCAACTGCGTCATACTCGTCACCGAATGGGTTTTCTCGATATGTTATGATTTCCAATCAATGCTCGGTTACTAAAAGATTATTCAAGAATACCTTTTCCTTTCTTTGAAGAAGTTTTGTTTTCGACTAACAACAACGACTTTGTAAAATTCATTTAATCAGGCAAAAGTCAAATACATTTTATGTACGTAACACCATAAACAAACTAATAGCAAGAGCCTTTTAAATAAGGTCTAATATTAGTCGCTTTACGTTTTAAAATAGCTTTTATATCTTATTCAAATTAATATGTTTAACCAAAAAAGGAGGCAAAGACATTTTGAACAAAGATATAGTCTACTTTTGTCGCCGTTTTGGATCTTCAGTCCAATCTCTCTTCTGCGGCGAATGCTCATTGGTCGCTCGTTTCTTCCGATATTGTTCGACCCATTCGGGCTCGTCGGAGCGGCGTTCGTGATGGGAGTGGGGAGGTGGCTCATCTTTCCGTCGATAGGGGGCTTCGTCTCTGCCTCTGTAAGGACTCACAGGCCGATGGCTGCTCCTGAAGTATATTTGGGTGAAATCAACAGGCGACATTTACTTCAACCAAGAAGATCTAAAAGATTTAACCCTTTAAGGTGCGTAAGAATTTGACGGTGAGGTAACATCTGAATAATATGATAATCATGTAATACATTTGTAACAATTACAATTGCAATGCTTTGACCTTAATGTCATTATGACGTCATCATTACCATCATGGTATAAAACAGGAAAAATGGGGAGAATTCATTATTCCAATTAGTCCAATTAGCATGCCCAAATTATTTGTTGCTATTGAAGTACTACAAGGGATGACTTCTTTTGAATTTTCAAAACCCGAAAAAAGTCGTTTTTTCGCAGCTTACCTGTCCGTCTTTCTTGTCACGTGATCACGATTCATGTTTCTTTCGCGAGAGCGATCCCGTCGCTCAGGACTGCGGGTCTTTGCCCTCCCGCTCGAATGCCCCCTGTCCCTCCGCAGTTCGCCGTTCCTTGAAAGTTTAAAAGTGAGTTAAAAGACCACATTGGTGAGCGAATGAAATCTTCTCATCTCCATATTGTCAAGATCGCGAGTCTAAGAACGAGACACGCTAGTAAAATGACGTCATTGCTACGACAGCCGCAAGGAACAGCCGCTACTTTTAAAGTAGAACTTTTACGCTCGCGTTCAGGGGGGACGACAAATAATAAGAAGATAATATAAGAAGGGAACCCATAAGTATCGTCTATCCAGAAAAAACACACACGATAATAATGCAAAACAGTTAGCAGGTCCAATTAATTCGTTGAAGAATCAGATTTAATTGCTTTCTGCTTTGCCAGTCTTGTGTGTGATTGTCAAAGACATATCAAGTTGAAGCACTTTAATTGTAAGTTCGATGGGCGTTTGCAAAGTGGTTGGATCAGTCCGGTAATCAACCTTTCGACTTTGATTGACCTTTAGTTTATAATGTTATGTAGGAATGATCCAACGGGTATTTCGCACTGAATTTGAATATCGAGCTATTCTCCAGAACTTCAAGTCTTAATTTCTCGGTGTTCTGTGGGGGGTGAAAAGAATAAGCATAATAAAATAAAAAATATAATAAAAAATTTTTTATCGATCAGCTAATGGATAAATTAACGTAACCTTACAACGAGTGGATATTAAACTTATAGACACACCTTCCTCTACGTTCGTCGAATTTTCTAGAATCGCTTTCGTCTTTATCTCTGCAGACAACATTTTCAAAAAATTACTAAAGTAATTAAACAAACCAAGCACTTATTAAAATTCATTTTTACGCTGAAACGTTTTACGAGTTCTCGGTGCCCGAGTCTTTTGGAAACTGGGCGACACACCCACAACATGGTACTTTTATTTTTTATTTTATCTCTATATTTATCCTTCTGACTCGCATGAAAGCGATGGAGGCGCTATACATAGGGTAGGCAATTACCCCGACCTCTTCCGAAGATGTCAAGATATTGCAGTCCGCTTGTAATTTAATAGAGATATGACTGTAATTTAGAACTGCTTGTCAGGACCACCAAGCAGGGGAAAGTGCCGTAAAGTGTCTTTCCCAAGAACACAACAGAATGAAGCGAGTGGGTTTTAAACCGAGACCATGTTGGTCCCGAGTCCGGCGCTTTAACCACTTGACCACGCTGCCGACAAATCGTTGTTGAAGAATCGTCGTTGAAAAAAATCGTACTTTCAGATTGTTGTTGAAGAAAGGTTGCCGATTGGCAACACTGATTTTGATTTGATCCGAGTGGGATTCGAATTTATATCTTGCGCAGAGAAGCCAGAAGCGCTAACCACTAAGACCAATCAGTCAGCGTAAATAAAAAAAACGAGCAGAAACAAATTGTCTTGATTTAATGTAATCATTGCATATGATTAGCATCCATTTTGAGGGTTGTAGGTTTCATGTGTGCTCTATTAAACTGCGGTAGGTCACAGGTCATTACAGAGGCAACGTGACGTCACACAATAACTTAGTGCGGGCGCACGATGTCGTACTTCATTTTATGGGAGTATTTTGAAACAAAGTTTTTAATTATTACATTTTATTGGTTTTCTAAACTAAATCACTTTTTCAATACCGGTAAAACCCTTTGATCAATCATCAAAGTTACACTTTTCAATTCGGTTAATCGTGCGATTTAATCGGGCAACAGTCAAAAAGGTTTCAAATGCAAAGTAGAGCGCGCAATCAGAAATATTATCTTTGCGAAAAAGTTGCAGCGTGCGACCGAACCTGCTACCCTTCGGCTTGCTGCTGTTGTATATGTCTCGATTGTCATTTCGCTTCGAATCGTTGCTCGATTGCGATTGGTCAGTTTTGCGCAGGCGCACTGCAGCTTGCACGGAATGAAGAGCGCGGTTCTGCTTCTTGGCGGCGGAGCGAAGGGCGTCTTCTCGCGACGAATTGAACAAGCCGAGAAGATCTAAACACAATTGTCGTCACGTGATCAAGCCGATTCATCTTCAGCAGTCGCTGTTTTAATCGATTATCATCATCGCTGCGTTATTATCGTTTACGCATGTTTGATTATGATCGCCGCACACGAGGTCGAGATCAATACCAGCAGTATCAAACGAAGTCTTTTTGAAGCAAACTGAATGGTCAGCGTCTGTCAGGCGATGCAGGCAAATTTGATTTTCATTTGAACTGCATCGAAAATTGGTAAATTTCTATTTGTTGCTTAGTTGTAAGACTAATATCAAAATATAGCGACTAATAAAAGAGGAGTAATTGAAAAAAGGATCTACTTGCTTGGTGTGCTCGGTATGAGCAAAAAAATTTTTTTACAAAGTCAAAACAAAGCTTGGCCTAAGAAATACTCTTCAAAGTTTTACTTGCAAATCTATTTTTTTAATCATCAAAAATTTGAATTTCTACATTTGAAATTTTTCCTTAATGATTTGTCATATTTTCTGCTTTGCTTCTGGCTATAAATTTAAAGAACTAAAACAATTTCACTTTAAATAACGCATTGTGTGCAAAATAATATCAGCAAAAAAGTGTTTGTCTAATGCCAACTAATAGCGTGTACCAACATAGACAGAAACACATACAATTTAAGTAAGTTGCTTTGACAAACGCATTGCAGCATTATTAAGAGCCACATTATGCACCGCAAAAGCTCTTCCTGAGCTTAACCATGGTTTCGGGTTTTGAACCCTTATTGAAAGCAGTCCGCTTTTTCGGGGTTAATAAAGTTGTTAAAAAAAATAAAAAATTTCTTAAAATTTCATTGAAAAAAACCATGGTTAGGCAGTAAACTCAGGGAGAGATGCGTAATGCACAATCCCGCAAATAGCATATGTGCAGTATATGCTGGTAAAATCTTGTAATATATTTAAACAATAAGATACCATGCAATTATGCAACCATATGGCATGCAAGAAGTTACTATAAATTTGTCAGAAAATCTTAAATCTCTTACGACTTGACAACAATCTTTTCTAAAACAATGCGGCAATGTCGCAAGTACGGCCACGTCACAAAGCGTCTAATTTCAACCGTAATTTAAAAATATAAAAGCCATACGAGCTTTTTAAAATTTTAAAAAAGTCCAAAAAACATCGATCAATTAGTATTTATTATTAATCGCTATCGTAGTTTTGAAAATTTTACTTAACCAAAAACTTTCAAAAATTAAAAGTTGATTAGCTTTTTTTGTTACTATTAGAAAAGCAGAGGGCGAGTCGGCGTCATTCCGGTTTACTATTACGCCGCCTTTACACAAGATCGTTCAGAACGAATGTTAGGAAAAACCAATCAAGCAAGAATGAAGGTGTTACTTCGCTTCAAAACTTAACCAAAGTTGTGAACGTGGTAGAAAGAACTTGCACTTAAATAAGTTAATGTTAGTACAATTAAAACGCAAGGCCCACCTGGTGTTAGTGTCGTTTGTGGCTTGTCAGTGTTTCCAACTCCTTAATCAAAACAAAACTTCAGCAACAACTCAAGTACCACGAAATTAAACACGATAGCGGTTAGCAGCAAATAAACAAAATAATTTAACTAATAACAAGATGTTTGCTACAAACTTTAATCGTTAGCATAAATATAAATTAGAGCTCGTTTCCACTATGAACATTGGCAGGAGTATTTTTTGTTTGTTTTATTGATTTTTTATACTTTTTCGTGCTGAAGCGATAGGCGAAGCAAAAAAAATAACACAAAGAGTACTCCCGCCACCGCTCGTAGTAGAAACGAGCCTTAAAGTGACAAATAAACACGACCCAAGCTGAAAAAACAAAGCGACTGTTATAAATACGTTTGGAAACCACAAGGTCAATCTGATACCCACATACTAAACCAGAATGCAATAGGTAGGTAGCATATTAAACCTGCATCAAAAAATAAATAGTGTTAAAATATAAAGAACTCAAATGCACAGCTATTAATGGTCTTTTTAAAGATCAAGTTGGAAACATTGAAAAATTTCCATGACAAGGTCACTAAACTTCAGCAAAGCGCAAGCAAAGTAAGAATCTACCAAATTTTTAAATTCTAAAACACTTACATTTAGTTTTTAGATGAAAATATAATTACAGTACTAAAAAGAAAAAACCCTTCAAACTACACAAAATAAAGCATGAAGCTTATTGCAACATACAACAAGGTTATTATTCTACAAAAAGCCGTGCAGGTCGTAATCATTCAACCTATCACATGCCAATCAAGTAGTAGGCTACAGCAGAAAAAAAACATTTCTTTCCATAATAATTGCACAGTTAATGACAAAGAAGGATTCCCATATGTAAAAGAACAAGCAAAAACACGATCAAGTAAAATCGATTGATGCATTGGAATTGTTTTGATTTATCGATTGATTGAGTGAAAGAAAATCAAAGTGAATGCAATCGTAATTAAGCAGTTAATCTGAAAGATGCGTGTGTTATAAAAAGACAAATTAAAGGTTTCAAGCATATCAGACACTGCATTAAAGGTATAAAATATAATAGGCTTACTTGTGTAAGTAGGAGGCAATTTCCTATCCTTTGAAATTGGTTCTTGAATTTCGGGAAGGACATGGGCAGGATTTTTCTGTATCGGGTCAGTTGAAGGGGTCTTGAACGCGAGCTTCATTGTTCGTTTAGGGTCGGTCTTTGAAACTGAAGAAAATGTAAAATCTGAACGGCTCGGATATCAGAGTAAAAAAGTGTCATAAACGTGAGCAAATTGGTTTGGTTCTTGATATTGGTACAAATAACAAAAAAACCAAGAGTCTAGGCCGAACAAAAACTCCACAAGGGAGCATAGATACAAAAAATTGATCAATACAGGTTAACGTTTTCAAGTTCAGAAAAACTTTGGGTTAGGGATTGGGATTAGAACAAGAACGCCTAAAGAATCGACCTTTTTCTACTATTTCTACATCTCATGGTACTTTGCCAGTGATTTTCAACAAGTAATCTGTAAAACAAAAATTTTACAAAAGGAACTAAAAACTGTTTTGCTAAAACGATAGAAAGCAAAACAATAGAATTTTTAAGAAAAAACTAAGGGACGTAAAGAATCGGCTATTTTTCTTTTTTCGGCTGCAGCCAAAATATTGCTTTTATAATCGTCCAAACCAGTTATCAATAAGAAAATATACTGGCTTCTGTAACTTGTAAGTTACCATATAATATACAATTTCTTTGGTTTTGAGCAAGATATTTTTAAACAACCAACGTGTTCAATTACTTGCAAAAGTTGAAAACCACAACCAAAGTGTTCAGTTACTTGCAAAAGTTGAAAATCACTGTTCTGGATCTTTTCGAGAACAGTTGGCTTTACGCGTCAATGGTTGGCGCAATATACCAACGCGTAACCAAACAGGAGCAAAATTAAATTCTCTGTTAAGAGCTTGCAATGAAGTAAACATAACTTATCGTTAGTTTAATTTTATTAATATAATAATAGTATTAATAAAATTAAATATGTGATCTAAAATGCTTCAGCAAGGACGCGTTTTCAAAACCATTTTTTTAAAATTTTTTTGTCAAGGATCCAAAGTATTGAACTACAGCACAAGAGGAGATATAAGTATGCAACATAAATACAATTCATTAATAACTGAAAGAAAATATTTGTGTAGTCTACAAAACCATTGCTGCATTGGATCTACAGCTTTGAACTCCTAAAATTTTTCTTAAAACTAATTTCTATTTTTCAATCCCTAATGAACAATACGTTTTGTCGCGTCCCACTTAAATGCATAAAAGATTTAAACCAAACCAAATGTTTCAGATTGCAGAATATTCGACTGCAAAGACACGTGTTCAGCAAAACACGTGCTTCTGACAATTTCTTGTTAAAAATTAATTTTTAGCAAACGATCAAAATATTAGACTATTGTAATTAACAGCATGCAAGCCTAACTATTAAATAACTGCAATAAGGAACTTTTACACTTTGTACAAGAAGCAACTATTGCACAGTATTTTCGTAGCCTATAAAAATTAGTGCTCCACAAATTTACAGCTTAAAAACACTTAAGAAACGCCTTTTCTCAAACTTGATAACAATTTTTCAATCTTATAATAAGCAAAAGCGTCTCGGTACATTTCATTAAAAAAAAAAAAAATAGAACACTTTGACTAAACCAAACCTTTCGAACTTGACTGTTCTGTTTGAGGGGAATCACCAGTTTGCTTGAAGGCTTTGGAATCGGACTTAAAATAAAAAAGTTAATTAAAGGTAAAAATTATGATAAGTTAAGGTTTAATCGTAATTTTAGCAAGAGTATTATGATTGGCCGCGCCTAGTAATAACGGGAGAAATACCAAAGAGGAAAAAATACTAAACAACTAATAACATTTAAAAAGTATCGTAAAAACTAAAGCAAAGGTAAAAAAATATATATCATCACCACTTCAAAATTAAAAATAATTAAATAACGTTTTTAATACCACAACTGGAGTTAACTTCAAAATCAAAATCTTTTCTTTTTGTTTTAGGTTGAATAGAAAATTTGACCCCAGAACCATCAATATTTTGAGCTATCAAATTGACTTGAAAATGAAGGCCGAATGTTTTTTTTTGTCTTTGAAAGTCAAGTAAACGCTAAAAACGACTTCACCCAAAACCAGGTCCTTTAAAAAGTTCCGGGCCCGAGTAGAAATGTATCCGTGTCTTGGGTGGATGTCTTTTTTTCTGTCGAGTCAAGCCCTTGCACATTATGCCACGAGCGTCCACTGGGGAAGATGGTGTAATTTGTCCTCTAGGTTTATTTATTTTGTTTAACCGATTCATCCTCACGCGAAGCCGAGAGCGGCTTATCGGAAAACAAATGAGTTCCATGAACCGGTCACAAAGGCTGTTTGTTCATAAGAAACTGGGGAAACTCAAGACTTGAAACTATCAATTTTGAATGCCAAATACTTCTGTGTACTTTTGGCGCTGTTTCCAGTCTAAATAATCATCAGTTTGCATCTTGTTTTTACGCATAGATAATTCGTTTTTACCGTTGCTATCGAAAATAACATGGCGGATGGAACATTTCAGTCTTGACATTTATCTGCAACTAAGAACCTCCAGTTTTTGAAAAACATCATGAAAGTTTAAAGCGATAAATCCAACTCATTGGGTGATGATTTTCCCGTTCCTAATTTTGAATGGGAAAGCGAAACAGACGAACTTGGCTTTTCTTCTACACATATTTACAGATCTAGTCGCACTAATTTTTTCTGGAAAAGATACCCACATAAGCCATATCTTCACTCCAATGATTGCTTTGAGCAATACTACCACTCCTTGCAGTAAGAAAAATATCAATAAAAATTTATTTACTTTGTATGTTGTACGGTTTGCACTATTTTCTATTCGTTCTTGTTCGATTATCGGTTTACCATACAAAAAACATTTACAAAAAAAAGTTCTTGATGGATTGTTATGAAATTTTGGGTATAAATAAAAGATCAATGCAAGAAACAGCTGCTAGCCAGCAGGGAAACACATCGTGTTCCTTTCTTCGGGACGAAAATGGATGACGAAGATATAAATAATTTCTTTCTTCGATTTTACTACAGTCAAGCAATATGGCATAGAGAATTCAAACAGGCACGTAATGGAAGTAAAAATTTGCAAAACTTTTATTTTGTATCTTTTATTATTATTATTATTGATTCCTTCACAAAACAATTACCATCAAACCTATGCTTTTAGATTCTGATTCGTCATTTAGTTCAAACTAGTATGATGTATGATATAATAACGTTCTTTATTTATGTGAATAGTGTTAGCTCTTTTATTATAACAATCTCATTTATAAAATTGGGCTACAATGGGGCAGTAGAAAAAATCGTTTGACACTGTAGGACTGAATCAGTTAATGATGTTGCAGTTCAAGAAAATTAGAATTCATTTCAGAAGGTATTTACATGTTTACCTGATTAACTCTAGACTGTTCTGGGTCAAAATGAACGTGAATTGGTTGAGACGCTTCCTGACGTGTAAGGTCACGCGAGGTCACATTAATTTCATAACCTGAATTCGAGTCATCTTCGAGCACTTGAAAAAGAAAACGAGACATTTTCCATAAAAAGATAAAACGTTCAAAAACAATGCATGAAACACTATAAATTTTTAATCAAGGCCATATACAGTCTGCGAAAAACGTTTATCAGACTTTTTACAAAAATCGCAACATGTAGCTTTAAACGCTAATATATATCTCGATGAGTAATAGGTATTATTGTGCCACAATGCATAATTATATTATTATTATTATGATTACTCATCGAGATATGAGCATTCAAAGCTACATGTTGCAATTTTTGGAAAAAGTCCATGAACGTTTGTCTCAGACTGTATTAGAAATAAGTACCTTACATGGTAAGAGAGCTGAAATGTAGTATTTTATATTTAATAAAGAGCCATTCGTAAATACAGAAGTTCATATCAAGCTATAAGGGAGCGATTTTAAAACTATGAATTGCGACCCAAATTTGGATAAATAAAGAGATAAAATAATAATATATGTTTTACTTTAAATCTGAAGTAGGCAAAAAAAAGTCTAAAAACTTCAGAAATAAGAGCAGAAAAGGTTATGGAGAAGCCACAATCGCCTACGGAGTACATATATTGATGCAATAGACTATTCGACGCAAAAAAGCCTGTTCAACAACTGGCCTTTCCTTGCCCTTACACCCTTGGCGCACATTTTTTATTTGTAAACTTCACACCCCAAGCTTAGACAAATGCAGACTCATTTGAACAGTTAGAAAAGAATAAGACTATATTATATTGTGATAAAGCTCGATAAAATTAATGCTATGTGCATACCGCAACAAAATTGTCAAATTGACCAGAATTGACCAGTGCCAACGGCTAATTTGCACTTAGCGAAAACCATTAAAGGAAAAAACACGCCGAAATATTCGCGCATGCGAACAAAACCTACCTTCAGGCAGCACGTTCGAGCTGTTACGTCTGCTCGGAGGCTTTCTCGTTACTTTTCCAGCTTTCGCTAACCGCGCTCGCTCTTTCGAGTGGTTGTGATTCAAATTAGATTCGGCGTCTTCATCGAGTCGATCAAGATAACTTAAGTCCTGGAAGAGCGAGGTTTATAAGTTGGTCAATAAGAGCTTTTTGTGAACTAAACACGTAACAACTAAACAATTAAGCTAAAAAAAGTGTAACCAAGCGAAGAAATACACTCGGCAATGACTAAAACATCGAACAAAATTATTCTGCAACAACTTGTACAGGTTCAACGAGCGTTCGGCTCACGTCATCTCGAGAATACGTCACTCGAAGGTAAGTATTTAAAAAATTGTCTTGACACATTCCAAGTCGAGTTGGCTGCATCAGGTATAGTAGGGGTGGAAAAACTTCGGATTCAATCTGACCCGTTTCAACAATTAACCCGGCCCCACAAAAAGTTGGCGCTCATCCAGCTCATCAATTAAAATTTAAAAATTGGCAGCTAATATAAAAACTTCAGCAACCGATAAGGTAGAGCCTGATATGGTTCTTATTTTATACTTACCCCTCTTAACATGAACGAACGTTAGGAGTGGTAACGTACAATGCTGTGCTTAGATACAAAAGAATATTCAAGTTTCGATTACGTGAAGTCGTACGTCGAAACTCCGACGTAATTTGATAACTTAGTATATACAACGAATTGTTGTGATATGACTTGTATTTACAGAACCTCAACAAAAAATTTTTATCGACTTTGAAAAAAACATAACTGTACATAAGACATAAAACATAAGACTTAGAAAAAAAACAAAAAATTTTTGTTAATAATGCTAAGCGGACAAAAACTCAAAGCTAAAATTGCATGATAATCGGATAGAAAGCTAAACGAAATCAAAGTAAATTCTCAAAATAAACCCAAAATTACTGCGATTATATTGTTTTTTATTTTAATGTTACGACTAAAGCTTAAAACTCATTGTCAAAAATAATAAACAAATAAAATTCATTTTTTGATTTCATTCTTTTGTAATAAGGACTTTATCACAGCATGTTATTCTCAACTGGTAAATACGTTTCGGTTGAGTGCGCGCCGTACTATAAAGCGAAGTTGGAAGTTGAAGTTGATGGAAGTTAGCTTGGCAAAGAAACCAACTATTACAGGTCAACCTATGTTGCTAATGGTCAGGAACATCTTACGCTAGAATGTTCGGTATGCGAGGGTTTCCAAAATAAATGTATGCTTGAAAGCACAATATCGTGAAAACCGAAAATTGAATAAAGCAAAATCTTGTCTTAATCTTTTTAAAATCAACTATGATTTAATAAATAGTAAAACACTGTATCAGTAGAAAACAATGCTTTAAAATCGATTTTCTGGTCAAACTTTTCTTTGATTTTAATATTAATAGCAATGTGTGAAAAGTACTCAAAATCACATATTTGCACAATATGCAACAATATCGAGTAAAACATTTCAGAAAAAAACCTTTAAGTCGAACACTTACTTGCTGTGAATGACTGCTGTTAGCTTTTACTTGCTTAAGTGAATTTCTCGATGGCTTCTGCGGCAATAAACGAACTGTTGCAGGATTCTGAAAACACGTGATCAAACAAATTATTTATGCTGGCTATTTTCTATCATTATTGCCGTTTAAGGAGGTTTACTTGGGAAACCGATATTAGGCAGCAACATGACAGGACGAAGCATGCAATAGATGACTAAAGCGACCGGATTTGGTTACAAAGTCATGAATGTTTATTTGAAGCAAACTTGAACCAGCGGCGAGAAAATTAAGTTTTACTTATCGCTTGATGCGTCTACTTATCAACGTTAACTCATTAGAATAACGCCTTCAGTGCCATAAGCGGAATCGAACCCGTGGTTTCCTACCTTAATTATTACTCGTGTAGTTATCCCATTTAAGCGTTTTAATTTCAATATCGAGATTAGATAGACAGCAACACATAATTGGATTTCAAGTATTTGAAACCAAAAGCTTGTTTTTAACGTGGTCGTTTCAATCATGTAACTCAACGAGACAAAGCGTCAAGAAAATCTCACCGACGAACACAAAACATAAACTGCGAGGTAAATACGAACAAACTTTATTGCGGCTGCTTTTAATAAACGTGAATGACTAAGAAACGGGCAAGTTTAACAAAAGAACGAGGAGTAACGGCATCTGCTTGTAAAATCAAACAAAATCTAACCTGGCGTGGGACAGGCCCGGTCTGTGGTCGCTGCTCTTCACCCTTCAGTTCATCTTCAGGTTGCCTGTGATAAAAACTCTTATGAAGAATGTATGTGTAAGAAGTAGATTATTTTATTATGGAAGGAGCATGTTGCTGTGAAAAAACTATTGGCAGTCAGCAGAATCAAATGTTTGCATTACACACAAGTCAATTACAACAGATCTTGTGATCAGTAGACCAGAAAACCTTGGGCTATAAACACAATTTTAAATGAAAACAACTCAACATTAACGTGGTTTAGATGTCATTAATGATAGCATCTAGCTAAGTAGAAACAAAACTTGACCTTGAATTTCGGTATTTTTCTCGACGTTGTACTGGGTGCCGTTGATCAATTTGTGCCGTAACAGTGCCATTGGTTTCGTAATCCTTTTCTTCAACTCGTGTTTGTCTCTCTCTACCCCATTTCAAATCCCCCGATTCCCCGTTTTTATTAATAATTGGGGGAGTTGGGGCATCGACATTAACCTCGTCCGAACTGTCGTCATCCGTTGGATCGTAGGGGTGACTTTGGACTTGGCGGTACTGATAATCTTTTCTTCCCATTGGTTCTTGGCGTACTTGGGACTGCTCAGGCACGCGATAAACTTGTTTCACCTTTTTTTAAAAAAAGCAAATATTAGTGACGCAGCGACTCGCCTGTTAAACGCGCAGATCTTTCCGTTTAACATTAACATTGGTTACCTGGTATGTAGTTGTACGATTAGTTCCCGCATTGTTTGGCAAAGTTGGCTTGAAATCACGAATTTGCTGCTTCGGTGGCCGAGTGGCGTTAAGCTGATCAACGTTGGATGGTGGTTCAGGCCATTCTTCATCGTTTCGTGCCGGTAAATTGTTATTTTGAGACTGAGTATAAAGACCGTAGCTTTTTTGAACAACATCAGGAACGTAATTTTCTTCGACTAGCTCTTGACATCCAATGTCCGGCTGATTTTCAAGTTGTTCTCCTGACTCTTGATAAATATTGGCTCGTTGACTGCGATTGTCTTCAACAAAACGGCTTTGTTTCCTCGAATCGAACTGCTGTCGTTGATGCTGTGGTTGAAATGAAGGGCGAGGCTCTTGATCGGGATAACGGTCATCGGGGGGGTAGTTTTGAGACGTCGTCTGTTCATGGTAGTTATTCCTACTAAGATAAGAGTGCGAATCTGCATCTTGACCTCTTTCATAACGCATTTCGCTGTACGTGTGCGTGGCTTGACCGAGATGTGGCTGTCTTTTCGGCGATGGGGGATTATTTACGGGTGCGGGCCAAGCCTGGGGTGCCCCGTCATTATTAGCTGAAAAAAAAACGCATCAGTCGATCAGCAAATCAAAGTTATTCGCGAACTTTCGAACAAAGCATTATCCGATTGTTTGCAACGTCATTCCTGAAGCAGGTACTATTTGAAAAAAAATTGCTAACTAGTAAGAACGAAAATGATCTATATTATGTGTTAAGGGATAATTTGTTGTGTTTCGTTCTATGATTGCAGAGCAAATCGGCTTAAATTCATTAAACCCACAATGTAAACCCTGTTTACAAGAACTAAAAAATGCACTGCATTCATATATCTCTTTTCAACAACATCGTATGAGCCTTGCTAAGTGCGGTGCAGTTGTTAAGTCAAGTAAAGCAAACAAAATTCAAATCGTCGCAAAGTTTAAAACCGTTTGTTGTTGAGGTACTTCTGTTTACATAGCGGATGCTACAAGAACAAGCATAGTCAACCAGGAAGATTTAGTTGAAAACGTAAACTACCGATTCTGCTCGAGTAAAAGGTGTTTTTTCACGTTGTAGTGACAAAAAATAATCACACTCATTCTCATATAAACTAAATTTAAGATTTTGAAAATTATGAAGTTTTAAAATGGGCTTTTTGAAAAATTGTTGCTTGTAATACGATTAAAACATTAAAATTTACTTTAAAAATGTGATTTAACGTAGTGTCAAAACAATGACACCACTACAAGTGCTTTAAATTTTTTACAAACATATAACTGTTATATTCACAATCTATCCACATATACCAAAAGAGTAATAATTTAATTTCTAATATTATTATTATACCAAAAAGCACAAAGAATTGATTTTTTATGTACAGAAAAAATTATCAGCACCAAACAAGAGTGTTTAAAAATAGCAAATACTTTAAATTCAAACAAAAATTTTTTTCCAAATTAAAGAGTCATTGGCAGATGCTAAAGATTTTCGTAAACAATTTCAAGTGAGTTTTGCAAGACAGGTAGTGTCAAAATTACTAAAACATGCTTAAAAACAGGATTAATTCCAAACACTATTATTTCGATTATAAATTAAACATGCAACTAATCCAAAGTAGGATTACGTCGATAACGAAATCGTGTATTAAATGATGCATCTCTTTTGCTTCCAGGTTCTTCTTGCTGTCGATATTCAGAAACTTGAAAAAAGCATATTTAAGCAGTTAATAAACCAGAAGAAAATGAAGCCCATAGTTTTTGTTGGCATAATTTTCAGCATCTTTCTTTTGGCCTTTACGGCAAAAAATAATTTAATAAGTGACAAATTTAGTGCATATGCAACAATTTAACAGGTGGATAAACTTTCTCTTGTGCGATACTTGTTCCATAAAACATTATCACAAAGTTAAAATATCAGCTTACTGTGGTAATATTTAAGAAATCAAGGGAAATTACAAGTAGTCCTAAAAATAATATTGTAAACTGTTGCCGTCTATTATCATATCAATTTCTCTACAGCGTCGGAGACGTTAAACTAATTACCCCGGCTTGCCTTCGGTGATACCAAGATATCTTTGTCCGGTTAAACGTTTCGTAAGTGGTAAATAGTTTTTTATTTAGTGACAAGACTTTCAAACCAGATGAGCTGTAATGCGTGATTTTCCGAGGACACAACACAATTACACGAGCAGGGGCAGAGCTCGGGCCGAGTCGATAGCGCTGGGTATCGAGACAATGCTACTATTTGCTCGGGAACGCTGCCGTCCAGTCACAAAAACACTGTTCGATATTATTTCTATCAAGAATTTTAAGAGGAAAAATTACTATGCTACTGAACTTCAAAATTAGACAATATTCAAAACTCACATCGAATTTTTTGGTGAAAACTTTGATTGTTAGAAGGCCTCGCATCTTGTGGAAAAGTGGAAGAAAATTCACCTTCATTTTGTCTTGGATGTATTGGATGCCTCTTTTCAAAACGAACTCCAACCACCATGTCGTTATCACTTGTGTAGCTGTTACGCGACCTTATTTCGCCGGGATTGTGGAATTGTTGAGAGTAAAGATTATCAGGATTGGCTGTTCCCTGATTATGCTCCAGAGAAGGCTTGCTTTGAGGTACAGATGACCATTCTTCACGATAACTACCTCTTGACCTTGGCTGTCCAGAAGGAGACATTGGCTGTTGATAATCATTTGATGGAGCTGTTTGATAGTATCGAGAGCTATTGATGTTGCTGCTCTGGTGGCCGAGAGAAGTTGATGGTAACTGATTTGAAGATTGTTGTGGACGTGCGTAAAAGTCATCTTCAGAAGGATAATATTGTTGTATAGGCATGGAAGAAATATTTTTATTTATTGCTTGAGACTGTGGCCTAGGAGGTAGAGGACGAGTGTTGTACTGGTTGGCTCCATAACTAGATGATGTTGGAGGTAATGGAATTGCAGACCCAGGTTTGTCAAACATTCTTTTTACAGATTGGACACTCTTAAACAAAATATAAGTTTTTAATTAATTGATAACATGTTAAAAGAAATAAAAACGAACCTTTATTTGACTGTTGTCAACAGTATTTTCCTGATTGGATTCATGCTGATAATGCTGGTTCCTAGTACCAGATTGCTGCTCATAACTAGACCAGTGCTGGGACTGCTCACTATTAGAAGGAATACTTCTAAAATTGCTTTGATCAGCAGCATATCTGAAAGGTTGTTGAACCTGATGTTGTGGCTGTTTTGATTGATTGTATTGAAAGTTTCTTGGAGATTGAAAGTCGTTTGTATCAGGTGACGTTTGTCTTTGGCGATAATTTGTATTGTTAAAGTTATTTCTATATTGAGCATGCACAGGTCCTTCATAGGATCGTTCAGTGAGAGTTGAGCCATATCCACTACTGTCAGTGTATTCATCACGATATGCATCACGTTGACGATCGTGTTCTTTAGGAAATACTGGTCTTTCTTGAAAAGCATTCACATCTGGTTTTATGGGTTGAGATGGATATCTAAATAAAAGTTATTAAACATCTAATCGTCTCATGCATAAATACAGACCTTGCATTGATAAAGACTATTACCTTTTTTCAGGAGGTACATTATATCCTTGTCTATTGTAGTTGCTAAAATTAGCAGAATTATGGTGAGGAGGAAATGGGGATGAGTCAGGATGCTCAATTATGGGTGCAAGATGTTTAGTCTGAAAATTAACCTTTGAAATAAAACACTAAACTAGCATTACAAACTCTTATACCCTAGTCAAGTTATCTTGAGGCCCAGAAATACCACTTTCTTTATGATGCACTTGAATGTTGCTAGGTGGATCATGATTTGTGGGCGATTTTTGTACTTGTGCAACAACTCCAAAAACAGCAACAGAGCCTCCATCACCCTAAATACATTATAGAAATAACAAAACTGATAATTTGGATAAATAATATAAACTTGTAAAAAACAAATAGTTTGCATTGTATTAACTTAAAAACTTTGTTTTACTTACTGAAGTATTAGCTAAAACTTGTGGTTTTCCAACTTGTTGAAAACGTGTTGGTTCCAGATAATTTGAATAAGATTGCGGTGGATTTCTTTTAGTTGGTTGATAATCATTTCTACACAAATATACAATAATTATCTAAACAACTTTTTTCAAAAAAACCAACAGTTTTTTTTGACTGGAAAAATTTATTGACCATTCTGCAGGAGAGATTGACTTATTCTTGCAATCTACACAAATTTTTATAACTTGTGTTCACCAAAAAAACTGGAAAATTTTTAAGCAAAATCAAATTGTCTACCTAATAAATGTTTGAAACAAATTTTCAAATGTCATCATTGAACACAATTTAAATTACATTAATTTAATATAACCTGACTAATCCAATTTTCTGTAACTACCATGGTTTTTTAATATATCATTTTTTAATCTTTTTTTAATCAAATTCTACACATTTACATTTTCTACTTCAGGTGCAAAATATTTTTTTAATCCTTCAGTTAAGCATGACTTAGATCAAAGACAATTT